>JARXNR010000497.1:112500-115000 GCA_036346035.1 Crossoptilon crossoptilon
GATGAATTAATTAAATCACATCATAGTATATTTTTATATTTTTATATTTTTCTATTTTTCTATTTTTCTATTTTTTCTATTTTTCTATTTTTCTATTTTTCTATTTTTCTATTTTTCTATTTTTCTATTTTTCTATTTTTCTATTTGGGAATTTTCAAAATTGGGAGTTTCCGGATCTTTTATATTCTCAAAATGGAATTTTTCTATTTTTCTATTTTTCTATTTTTCTATTTATAATTATACATACAGAAGGGTGAAGGTGGGGAACCCAAATTGATCACGGGATGAATTGATTAAAATCACATCATAGTATTTGTTATGGAGTAGTGTATTTATATTTTTATATTTTTATATTTTTATATTTTTATATTTTTCTATTTTTCTATTTTTCTATTTTTCTATTTTTCTATTTTTCTATTTTTCTATTTTTCTATTTATAATTATACATGTAGAAGGTTGAAGGTGGGGAACCCAAATTGATCACGGGATGAATTGATTAAAATCACATTATAGTATTTGTTATGGAGTAGTGTATTTATATTTTTCTATTTTTCTATTTTTCTATTTTTCTATTTTTATATTTTTCTATTTTTCTATTTTTCTATTTTTCTATTTTTATATTTTTATATTTTTCTATTTATAATTATACATATAGAAGGGTGAAGGTGGGGAACCCAAATTGATCACGGGATGAATTGATTAAAATCACATCATAGTATTTGTTATGGAGTAGTGTATTTATATTTTTATATTTTTATATTTTTATATTTTTACATTTATACATTTATACGTTTTTATATTTATACGTTTTTATATTTATACACATATATTTATGTACCAAACTGATTGCAGGATGAATTAATTAAATCACATCATAGTACGTATAAATTTATATATATATTTATATTTTTATAATTATACACATAGGAGGGTGAAGGTGGGGAACCCAAATTGGTCACGGGATTAATTAATTAAATCACATCACAGTATTTGTTATGGAGTAGTGTATTTATATTTCTATATTTCTATATTTCTATATTTCTATATTTCTATATTTCTATATTTCTATAGAAATATTTATATATATATATAAACATAAAAACACATAAATATATAAATATACAAATATATAAATATATTTGTATATTTGCATATTTGCATATTTATACATATATATCTGTATTAATACATATAGAAGGGGAAGGTGGGGAACCCAAATTGGTTACAGGATGAATTAATTAAATCACCTCATAGTATATATTATGGAATTTTATATAAAAATAGATTTATATATTTATATTTATACGTAAACACGCACACATATATATTTATTTATATTTATTTATACATTTAAATACATATTACATATAATATTTTATATTTATTTATATTATATATATATGTATTTATAAATATATATAAAAATATATATACATATTTACATATATATTTATATAGTTATATAGTTATATAGTTATATAGTTATATAGATATATAAGTATATATAAATGTAATTCTATATACATATATATAAAATATTTAATGATAATGAGTGGTAATGATAGATTTATAATAAGGATAAATAAAAAATGCATTTCTAGAATTAGAATATTGAAATTATTTAATTATATATATTTTCTTATATATAATGGAGTTGTAATATTACATATTATATGTTAAATTTTGTAAATCATAAATTACATGTTATGTTGTATGTTATAGATGCAATAAAGCATCTATAATTATAAAGTAATTATAAAGTATCATTTATAATATATATTATTATAATATAATATATATTATAATATAATAATATGTAATATGTAATATAGAATGTAATATATATTATTATAATATTATAACATATATATTATGTTATATTACAATATATATTATATTATAACATATATTATATATATAATTATATTTAACTATAATGATCAATAATTATATTGTTCTAATAAGGATAAATTTCAAAACGCTTTTTATAATTAGAATATTAGAATTATTAAATTTTATTCAATATATTTACTTACATATAATAGAATTACAATATTCTATTACATATATAATTTTATTTATATATGTATTTACTTATATATAATAGAATTGGAATACAATGTCATATAAAATGATAATTAATTATAATTATTGATATAGTTTTATAATAACGATAAATTTGAAAATATATTTTATAGATCGAATATTGTAATTATTTAATTATATTCAATATATTTAATTATATATAATAAAATTAGAATGTTGTCTATTACATATAACTATATTTAACTGTAATGATTGATAATTATAGCTTTATAAAACATTATTTAATTATAATGATTGATAATTATAGCTTTATAATAACTGTAAATTAAAATATATATTTTTATGATTTGAATACTATAATTATTTAATTGCATATAATATATAATATATATATTTATAATTTTTATATATTATATATATATATATTATATTTATATATATATAATATTATATG
>JARXNR010000497.1:120000-169945 GCA_036346035.1 Crossoptilon crossoptilon
GTCCCATTGGGTTCCTCCATGCCCCATCGGGGTCCTCCATTTCATTGTGGGGTCCTCCATGTCCCATTGAGGTTCTCCATTTCATTTTGGGGTCCTCCATGTCCCATTCAGTCCCCATGTCCCGTTGGGGTCCTTCATTTTCCATTGGAGTCCCCCATGTCCCATTGGAATCCTCCATTTCCCCTTTGGGTCCCCATGTCCCATTGAGGTCCTCCATTTCATTTTGGGGTCCTCCATTTACTTTTGGGGTCCTCCATGTCCTTTTGGGCCCTCCATGTCCCCCTTGGGTCCCCATGTCCCGTTGAGGTCCTCTGTTTCATTTTGGGGTCCTCCATGTCCCATTGGGTCCCCATTGGGTCCCCATGGTGTCCCCATGATGTCCCCACTCCCTTCAGGAAGTTGCAGAGTGCAATGAGGTCTCCTCTGGGCCTCCTCTTGTCCAGACTCCCGGTCCTCCATGTCCCATTGGGTCCTCCATATCCCATTGGGGTCCCCCCGTGTCCCATTGAAGTCCTCCACTTCATTTTGGGGTCTTCCATGTCCCATTGGGATCCTCCATTTCATTTTGGGGTCCTCCATGTCCCACTGGGTTCTCCATGTCCCATTGGTGTCCTCCATTTCCCATTGGGGTCTTCCATTTCCCACTGGTTCCCCATGTCCCACTGATGTCCCAGTGTCCCATTGGGGTCCTCCATGTCCCATTGGGTCCCCACGGTGTCCCCATGATGTCCCCACTCCCTTCAGGAAGTTGTAGAGTGCAATGAGGTCTTCCCTGAACCAGCTCTTCTCCACACTGATCCATCCCAGCTCCCTCTGCTGCTCCCCATAAGACCCCTTTGTGCTCCAGACCCCTCACCAATTTGTGGAAGGAAGGGATGCCACTCAGAGGGACCTCAAAAGGTTGGAAAGGTGGGGCAGGGTGAATCTGATGACGTTCAACACAACAAAGTGAACAGGTTTTGCATCTGGGCTGGAGGAGTCCCAGGCATTTATACGGACCGTGTCACTCACCCGTGGATTCGCCGTCGTCCCAGAAAAGCTCCCCCACTGCTGTCCCACTGTCGTCCAGTGCCACAATCAGCCCCAGTGCATTCCTGCGGCTGTGGGGCGAAAAACAGTGATTTTGGGGGTCATTTTGGGTTGTAGTGATGGTAATTAATGTTCTTTTTGGGTCACAGTCGAGGTAATCAATGCTTGTTTGGAGGGGAACAGGGCTGTGAAACTTAGGGAGTTGAGTTGGAATGGTAAGAGTGGAGTAAGGATGGAATAAGGATCAAATAAAAGTGTAGTAAGAGTAGAGTAAGAGTGGAGTAAGAGTGGAGTAAAGGTGGAGTATAAATGGAGTACTGGAGTAGTAAGAATGGAGTAAGGAATGGGGTAAGAATGGAGTAAGGATTGAGCCTAGATTGAAAACGGGTGCTGTAATGATAGGGTAAGAAACAGGGTAAGACTGGAGTAAGGATGTAGAATGAGTGTAGTAAGGGAGGAGAAAGGACGGAGAAAGAGTGTAGTTAAGAACTGAGTAAAGATGGAGTAAGAGTATAGAAAGGGTGGAGTAAGGATGGAGTATAAATTGGGTACAGGTGTAGCAAGAATGGGGTAAGGAATGGGGTAAGAGTAGAGTAAGGATTGAGCCTAGATTGAGAATGGGAGTAGTAACAATGGCATGAGAAACAGAGTAAGAGTGGAGTAAGGAAGGAGAAGGAGTGTAGAAAGGGTGGAGTAAGGATGGGGAAAGAGTGGAGTAAAGATGGAGTAAAAGTGTAGTAAGGGAGGAGAAAGGATGGAGAAAGAGTGTAGTTAAGAACTGAGTAAATATGTAGTAAGGATGAAATATGGATGGAGTATAAATTGAGTACAGGTGTAGTAAGATTGGAGTAAGGAGTGGAGTAAGAATGGAGTAAGGATTGAGCCTAGATGGAGTACGGCTGTAGTAATGATGTCATAAGGAACAGAGTAGGAGTGGAGTAAGGATGGAGTTAGGATGGATTAAGAGTGTAGTAATGATTGAGTAAAGATGGAGAAGGAGTGTAGTGAGGGAGGAGAAAGGATGGAGAAAGAGTGTAGTTAAGAATGGAGTAAGGGTGGAGTAAGGGTGGAGTAAGGGTGGAGTAAGGGTGGAGTATAAATTTGGTATAGGTGTAGAAGAATGGAGTAAGGAATGGAGTAAGAGTGGAGTAAGGATGGAATAAAGATGGAGAAGGAGAATGGTAATGTGGAGTAAGGATAGAGAAAGAGTGGAGTAAGAGTGGAGTAAGGATGGAGTAAGGATTGAGCATGTAATGGGTGTAATAATGATGGCATGAGAAACAGAGCAAGAGTGGAGTAAGGATGGAGTAGAGATGGAGTAATGATGGGGTAAAGAATGGAGTAGGAGCGCAGTAAGGGTTGAGTAAAGATGGAGTAGAGGCGTAGTAAGGATGTGGTAAGGAGGGTAAGGATGGAATAAGGATGATGGAGTAAGGATATGGTAAAGAGTTGGGGAACACAGTAAGAAGGACAGAGTAGTGATACCACCAAAAATAATAACAAGACACCCTGAAAAAAAAAACAAAAACAAAAACAAAAAAAACCATTTTGCCCCAAATTTGGGGCAAAAAAAGCTGTGTTTGGGGGCAGCACCTGGTAACAGTGGTGGTGTTGGGGCGCTGGGTGGGCACCACGTGCCCCCCCCGGAGGTGCAGCCCCATTTTGTCAGCAGGGAGGTAAAGCTCTGCGCTCTGCTTGCGGAACGAGATCCTGGCTCCCTATTTGGGGAGAAAAACAGGGAATTTGGTTACACTGCACTCTGCGGGCCAAAATCCTCCATTGATTATTATTATTTTTTTTTTCCCCAAATCATTCTACATTTTCCCAATATTTTTCCAATATTTTCCCCGACATTTTTTTGTTTTTCTCCTTTTTTCCCCCTATTTCTGTCTTTTTTCACATTTCCCCCTTTTTTTTCCCGCATTCCCCCCACTTTTTTCCCCCATGTTTTCCTATTATTTTCATTTTTTTCTTCTGTTCATTTCAAATGTTTTCCATGTTTTCAATTTTCCCCGATTCTTTCCAAATTTTGCCAATTTTTCCAATCTTTTCCAGATTTTTTCCATTTTTTTCAATTTTTCCAATTTCAATTTCTTTTAATTTTTTTCATTTTTCTCCTTATTTTTTCCTTTTCCCCCATTTTTCCCATTTTCTTTTTCATTTTTTCCCCAGTTTTCCAACTTTTTCCATTTCTTTTTCAACTTTTTTTTTTCCCATTTTGCCCATTATTTTTCAATTCTTTTCGATTTTTTCTCATTTTTCCCATTTTTTCCCACCCTATCCCAGTGTTTCCTATTTTCTCCCAATTTTCAAATTCTTCTTTTTTTCCTAAAAACATTCATTTTTTTCATTTAACACCGATTTTTTTTTCATATTTTCATTTTTTCCATGTTTTTTGTTTTTTTTTTCTTTTTTACCCATTTTCCAACATTTTCCCTTTTCTCATATTGTTTTCGTTTTTCTATTTCTTCCTTTTTCCCCTTCTTTTCTTTATGTTTCTTATTTTTTCCAACTCTTTCCATATTTTTCCATGCTATCCCTCTTTTTTCCCCCCCAAATCTTCCATTTTTTTCCTAAACTACTCTGATCCCAAATCCTTCTCCATCTTTTCATTTCTCAATGCTTTGACATCTGCAGCCACAAAAGGAAACCATCACAAATCCTCTGATAATGCTAAAAAATCAGGATTTCTCTGTGTTTTGTTACCAAAATTGGGATTTTGTGAGTTGTCCCACTTACGCACCGTTTCGTAATCGTACCACACAGCATCAGGGATGTATGCCTGGACCACCTCCACCCCCTGAAAGGCAAAAATTGAGAAAAAAAATCCTCCTGGGAATGCAGATCAATCCAAAATTTCAAAATATGGACAAAAAAAACCCACAAATTTTTCAAAAATTTCAAAGCTGTAAGCAGTTTTAACCATTTTTTAAGCATTATAAACACAATCTTGCAAAATTTCTAATGCATTTTGCGAGCTCTTAAATACACTTTGAAAACAGTTCTCACGACTCTGGAAAAGATTTCGAACAATTTTAAACATTTCTTTGCACTTCTTTATGATTTTTAAACAATTTTAAGCGAATTGAAATACTTTCAGCCTGAAGAATGGGAATTTTAAAGAGGAGAAAATGAAAATTTTTAAAGAGGAGAAAATAGAAATTTCTAAAGAGGACAGACTGGAAAATTCTTAAGAATGGAAAACAGAGATTTCAGTGGAGGGAAAATGGAAATTCCAAAAGAGAGAAAATAGAAATTTAAATGGAGAGAAAATGGAGATTTCTAAAGAGGGAAAACTGAGATTTCTAAAGAGAAAAAATGGAAATTTCCGTTGAGATCTGAATCGTGATTAAATCACATCAAGATCTGAAGCCCCGAATGATCCCGAATAATCCTGAATAATCCTTAATAATCCCCAATAATCCCCAATAATCCCAAATAATCCTGCAGACAAGAGCAGCATCACCTACTGGGTCCATCACTGGGGTGATGAGCAACGCAGGGCCCCACAGGAACTGCTTGTCCACGCCCCACGTGGCTTCATCTGAGTAAAACCTGAACAGATGAGAGGGATTCGTTACTGCTAATTACAATCAGCACTGGTGTAATGGGACGAATTTGATTGGAGGGATGCTGGGTTGCTCAAAGCCCCAACCAACGCTCTGCCCCCCTCCAAAAGAAAATAAATAAATAAAATAAAATAAATCAATTTCTTCCTTTCTGCTTTTCAGAAATGTACAATTCGATTCATAAATCCTGAAAATTTGGGAATTAATAAGGAAAAAAAGAAAAGGTGGTGTGGGGGGGGGGGATTTGGGACTGACTCGTGCATGAGGGGCCGTGCCACCGTGTCCCCCTGTGTGTGAGCTTTGTAGAAGAGGGTGTAGAGGTAGGGCAGCAGCGTGTAGCGGATATTCAAGTAATGGATGGAGGATGTCACCAAAATGGAGTCGGCGCCGAAGTAGGCTGGATCCTGGGGCTGGAAAGAGAGAATTGGAGGGTTTTAGGGTTTTTGGTACAAACTGGGGGCAAAGAGCACGGTTTGAAATGTGGAAGGAAGATTTGGGGTGAAATATTGGGAAGTGGAAATGGTGGAGGACGAATTGGGTTTTGAACGGAGTTCGGTTCTGGGAAGATTAAAGTTGTGGAATTGACACCAAATATTCAGGGGAAAAGGGAAATTTCTAAATGGGAATTTCTAAAGAGGAGAAAATGGAAATTTCAATGTAGAGAAAGTGGAAATTCTGAAAGAGAGGAAGTGGAAATTTCATGGTAGAAAAAAATATGGATATTTTGAGAGAGAGAAATTTCTAATGAGGAAGAAAGAAAAATTTCCAATGAGGAAAAAAATGATATTTTCTAAAGAGAGAAATTTAAATTTCAATAGAAAATGGACAATTCTGATGAGAGAAAACAGAAAATTTCAATGGGAAGAAAACTGAAAGTTGCTCCAACTTCAAATCAGTTTCACTGATCAGTGGTAGAAGTTTAATTTCACGATTTCATTCACAACATTGAGATGCAACGATGGAAACTGGAGGGTTTGGTGGCACTTACGGAGCAGAGTTCGGTGTTGTGGTTCCTGGAAAAGGGGTAAAATGCTCCCACCTGCATCCAGCGCCTGCACAGCTCCTCTGTCGTGTTCTCAAAGAACCCACAGATGTCAGCACCGACCTTAAATATGGAGCAAAACGTGAAATAAAATAAGAACAAAGGCACCAAAACAAACATTTAAACATAAAAAAAATATATATTTTTTTAAAAAAGGATTTCGAAACTTGAAAATCCAAATTTCAGAATACAAATTTCAAAATCCAATTTTCAACACCTGATTTTCAAAACCCGAATTTCTAAACCTCAACATTTCAAAAACCCAAATGATTTCAAAACCCAAATTTCTAAACCTCAACATTTCAAAACCCAAATTTCAAAAATCCGTTTTTTTTCCCTACAATCCGAATTTCAAATTCCACATTTCCAAATCCATTTTTCAAAGCCCAAATATAAAACTCGGATTTTCAAAATCCAACGATCAAAATCCAATGATCAAACCCGGTTTTCAAAACCCAAAGTTCAAAATTGAATTTTCAAAACTCAGTTTTCAAACCCAATTTTCAAAGCCCAAATTTCAAAATTTCAAATTTCAAAATTCGATCTTCAAAACCCGGTTTTCAAACTTCAAAACTTCAGAATCCAACTTTTTGAAATCCAGTTTTCGAAATCCAGATTCCAAAACTAAGGCTCCAAAATGGAATTAGGGTGAAATGAAATGATCTTTGAAGGTCATTCCATGATACAAAAAGTTCATACAGATGGATTTATGCATATCAATTCTCACAAATTGGTTAAAAATTATATTAAAAATAGCTAATTTCATACATAGGGGATCCCAAAGAGCCCGAATTCCAGAATTCCAGGGATTGACCACTTCAGCTGATCCCATGATGCCGTGTTGTCCCCCAGCCAATGCCCTGAGTACTTCCCCGACCCCACAAACGTTGACCTCGAGAGGAGGAAACTTCGTTTGCCAGGAAACACAGTTTCGATGGCCCTAAAAAGCAAACAAACAAACAAAAATCCTTCAAAAAGGCAAAATTAGGTAAAAAAATAAAAATAAAAATCAAAGGATACTGAACTATTTCCAGCAGCACTTGCAGCTTTCAAAGCTTTCCAAACATTTCAATTCAAATTTCAAGGTGAATTTCAAACGTTTCAATTCAAATTCTGATGCGAATTTGAAGCATTTTGATTCAAATTTCAATCTGAATTTGAAAGTTTTCCACTCAAATTTCCATATGAATTTGAAAGGTTTCAACTCAAATTGCCAACATCCATTCAAGTTTTCAAGGAACAATTCAAATTTAAAAAAAAAAAAAAAACCTCAACTCTAAGATCAATTCAGTTTTTAAAAAATCCATTAAAATTTCAACTCAAAACCTCCAAAATTTAAATTCAAATTTAAAAAAATCAAATATAATTTAATTCAAATCTCAAAGCATCTCATTCAAATTTCAAAACAGTTCATTCAAATTTGAATTCAGATCTCAAAAATTTCAGTTTAGATTTCAAATTTTTTGATTCAGAATCGAAAAATTCATTTCCTATTTCAAAATGCCATTCAAATTTCAATTCAATTTACATTAATACTGCTAATAAAAACGACTAAAATCACAAAGACTTCACAGTGAAATTCAAAGCACCTTATTCCAATTTTAGAACATTTTCTTCAAATTTGAATTCAGATCTCAAAAATTTAATTGGAGACTTCAAAATCTGTGATTCAGATTCAAAAAATGTATCTCCAATTTCAAAAAAGAATT
The DNA here is from genome assembly GCA_036346035.1 of Crossoptilon crossoptilon. NCBI lineage: Eukaryota > Metazoa > Chordata > Aves > Galliformes > Phasianidae > Crossoptilon > Crossoptilon crossoptilon. The sequence continues at coordinate 127,350 of JARXNR010000497.1, forward strand.
CAAAATATGATTTAAATTTCCTTCCAAATGTAAAAAAAAAAAAAAAGTTATTATCTCAAGGATTTCAATTCAGATTTCAAAGCATCTCAACCCAATTTCAAAACATTTTGTACAAATTTCAATTCTGATCTCTAAAATTTCAGTTCAGATTTCAAAATTTCAATCTCAAGATTGCCAAATCAGATTTGAAAAATTAATCTCCAATTTCAAAAATGAAATTCAAAATATGACTCAATTTTGCATCCAAATGTAAAAAAAACACCTATTAAAAAAAAAAACAACTGAAATCTCAAGGATTTCAATTCAAATTTCAAAGCATCTCAACCCAATTTCAAAAGATTTTGTTCCGATTCCAATTCTGATCTCAAGAATTTCAGTTCAGGTCTCAAAATTTCCAAATCTAATTCGAAAAACTAATTTCCAATTTCAAAATGAAATTCAAAATATGATTCAGTTTTCCATCCTAATGTCAAAAAATGCCAACAATTTATATCTCAAGGATTTCAATTCAGATTTCAAAGCATCTCGACCCAATTTCAAAAGATTTTGTTCCGATTCAAATTCTGATGTCTAAAATTTCTGTCCAGATTTCAAAGTTCCCATTCAGATCTCCAAATTTCCCACTCAGAGCTCAAAATATCAAAACCGGATTTGAAAAACTGATCTCCAATTTCAAAATGAGATTCAAAATGCCATTCAAATTTCCATACAAACGTATGCATGTACACAAATACAGAAAAACAAATTTCCACACAAATGTGTTTATGTATATAAAAACAATTAAAATCCCAAGGATTTCGATCCGGGTTTCAAAAGCTCTCATCCCAGTTTCAAAACATTTCATTCCAATTTCAATCAAAATTTCATAACTTTCCATTCAGATCGCAAGATTTCCCGTTCAGATCTCAAGATATCAAAACCAATTTTGAAAAACTGATTTCCAATTTCAAAATGCCATCCAAAACATGATTCAAATTTCCATACAAATTTTCCACACAAAACTTTCCATTCAGATCTCCAAGTTTCCCATTCAGGTCTCAAAACATTTCCCACTCAGATTCGTGAAACTCACTTCCAATTTTTGACAGACAATTGAAAACATGATTCCAACTTCAATTCCATTTTCCAAAGATTCCATCACCGAGCCTGGATGCCCACACCTTCCCAATTTGCGTTCCTCGTTAATTAAAATCAATCAAAATTAAGGACTTGTTGTACTGCCCCTTTTTTTTTGAGGGGGGGGGAAGAGGAATTGTCCTTACTGCTGCGTGGAGAGGATCATGGAATATCCGTAGAGGTTGTGGGTGTCGTACTGCCGGCCCCACTGCTGCACTGCATCCATGCACAGCGTCTTGGAGAACAGCAGCCGCTCCACCACGTCTGCCAGCAGAGCCCCAATTAACTGCCGTGCCGCTAATTACAACCTCCTGCTTTCCAACCTCTCTGTATTAAATCCTCTTATTTTAAAACCTTCTACTTTTGAACTTATCATTTTTAAGCGTTTTCTTTTTCTTTCCCTTTCCTTTCCTTTTTTCCTTTTTTTTTTTTTTTTTTTTTTTTTCCTTTTTTTTTTTTTTTTTTTTTTTTCCTTTCTTTTTTCCTTTTTTTCCTTTTTTTCTTTTTTTTTTTATTTCCTTTTTTTTCCTTTTTTTCCTTTTTCTGCTTTTTTTTCCTTTTTTTCCTTTTTTTCCTTTTTTCTTTTTTTTCCTTTTTTTTTCCTTTTTCTTTTTTTTCTTTTTTTCCTTTTTCCTTTTTTTCCTTTTTTTTCTTTTTTTTCTTTTTTTCCTTTTTTTTCCTTTTTTTCCTTTTTTTTTCCTTTTTTTCTTTTTTTTTTTATTTCCTTTTTTTTCCTTTTTTTCCTTTTTTTCTTTTTTTTTTTATTTCATTTTTTTTACTTTTTTTAATTTTTCTTCTTTTTTTTCCTTTTTTTCTTTTTTTTCCTTTCTTTTTTCTTTTTTTCTTTTTTTTTCTTTTTTGTTTTCCTTTTTTTCTTTTTTTTTCCTTTTTTTTCTTTTTTTTCTTTTTTTCTTTTTTTTCTTTTTTTCCTTTTTTTCTTTTTTTCCTTTTTTTCTTTTTTTTCCTTTTTTTTCCCTCTTTTTCCTTTTTTTCCTTTTTTTCTTTTTTTTCCTTTCTTTTTTCCTTTCCTTTCCTTTTTTTTTCCCTTTCCTTTCCTTTTTTTCCTTTCCTTCCCTTTTTTCCTTTCCTTTTTTCATTTTTTGCTTTCCCTTCCTTCCCTTTCCTTTTCCTTTCCTTCCTTTCCTTTCCTCTCCTCTCCTTCCCCTTCCTTTCCTTTCTTATCTCCTATTTAAAATTCTCCTATTTTTAAACCTCCAATTTTCAAACTTCCTACTTTAAAACTCCCTATTTTTAAACTTTTCTATTTCAAAACCTCCTAACTTTAAACCTCCTATTGTCAAACCTTTCCACTTTCAAACCTCTCCATTTTCAAACCTCTCCATTTTCAAACCTTCTATTTTAACACCTCCGATTTTCATACCTTTAAATTTTTCAACCTCCTGTTTTTAAACCTTTCCAATTTCCAAACCTTTCCATTTCCAAACCCTTTCCATTTCCAAACATCCCCATATCCAAGCCCCCAGATTTCCAACCTCCCCATTTCCAAATCTCCCCATTTCCAACCCTCCCCATTATTAAACCTCCCCATTTCCAACCCTCCCCATTTCCAAGCCCCCAAATTTCCAACCTTCCCATTTCCAACCTCCCCATATCCAAGCCCCCAAATTTCCAACCTCCCCATTTTCCAACCTCCCCATTTTCAACCCTCCCCATTTTCCAACCTCCCCATTTTCCAACCCTCCCCATTTCCAACCCCCCAAATTTCCAACCTCCCCATTTCCAAATCCCCTCAAACCCCCATTTCCAACCCTCCCCATTTCCAACCCTCCCCATTTCCAAGCCCCCAAATTTCCAACCTCCCCATTTTCCAACCTCCCCATTTTCCAACCTCCCCATTTTCCAACCTCCCCATTTTCCAACCCTCCCCATTTCCAAGCCCCCAAATTTCCAACCTCCCCATTTTCAAACCTCCCCATTTCCAAACCTCCCCATTTCCAACCCTCCTATTTTTCACATCCCCCCACTGCAAGCCTCCTCTTTTTAATCCCCACTCCAACATTCCATTTTCAAACCCTCCCAATTCTCGCTTCTCTCCCCCAAAACCTCCGTTGCCAACCTCCCAATTTTCAAACGCATCTTCGCGTTTCGACTCATTCGCTCTTCTTGTGACACTGAACCGACAACAAAACCCCCCCCAAAATTGGCAGCGAAGTAGATCTACGTCCCTTCCATCCCCGAATTTGGAGTTTTTCACCCCAAAAATCTGACAGACTCACGGGGTGTGTATGGGGGGAAGTTCCACTCGTTCTGCTCGCAGCCGTTGCGGGATCCGGCCACGAAACTCGCCACCTCGTTCATGTCCTGCCAATGTATATATAAAGAAGAGAATTATAAATAATGTATTGATTACAGAAGATTTATTTAATATAATGTAATAATAGTATAAATATAAAAATATCTATTCCTGATCTATTCATAATAATAATAATAATAATATTATTTAAAGAATAATTTACTAAAATCCCCCCCCCCCCACCAGAAAAAATACAATAAGGAGAACAGTTATACGATTATTCAATACTAATAAAATAATTATAATAATAATATAAGAAGAACAATAATAAATTTATGTATTATCACTAGATGAAAGACTATTATATAAATGAGGGGTGTGGGGTAAAAATAATCGATAATAATCAGGAGATAACTTAAAGAATTAATAAGATAACATACCCCTCCCCACCCTGACCCCCCAACACCCAAAAGATGGGACTAGCTAAGCTATACTAAAAATATATAATAAGATAAATAATAATCCAAAGCGAGACCGTCGGTGACCAAAAATCGTCACGCGGGGGAGAAAAAAATAATATATATAATAATCATATAAGTAATAGTAAAATACTATAACTACAAATAACCTCCCCAATTACTTAAATTTTAAATACCCCCCCGAATAATAATATTTAATGTATATCACTCTATATATAGTAATAGTAATAATAATAATAATGCCCGAAGTAAATCGTTAAGATAATAAATAATAATGTGCAACTAGATAATATGTATATATCATAAGATAGAGATAATAATAATAATAAAAACAATAATAATAATAAATCCTCCCCCCCCCAAAAAAAAAAAAAAAAATGGGGACAAGAATGGAAGCGATAAATAAAAAAAAAATAATGACAAATAAATAAATAATGAATCGCAACAAATTAAAAGGGGGGGGGGAAAAATAAATCAATAACAATCAGGAAGATCATTAAAAATTAATAATAAAACCCACCTCCCCAACCCTCCCAACCCCCCCAACCCCCCCTCCCCACCCAAAAAAAATGGGGACAAGAACGGAAGCGATGAATAAAAAATAATGATAACGAATAAATAAATAACGAATCGCGACAAATTAAAGGGGAAAAAAAAAAAATAATCGATGACAATCAGGAAGATCATTAAAAATTAATAATAAAACCCACCCCCCCACCTCCCCAATCCCCCCAACCCCCCCCGACCCCCAGAGGGGCGAATTGGGGCCACCCTTACGATCCAGATGCCGTCGTAGGCACAGCCTCCACAACAACAAGTCAACACCAATATACTGGGGAAGAATGGGGAATAATGGGAAATAATGGGGGAACTGGGGGTTAATTTGTGGGGAATATTGGGAAAATTTTAAAAACATAGGGGGGAAATAATAGCTAACAAGTGGGGACAAGGGGGAAAGTGGGAGGGTAAATGTGTGAAAATGGTTGGAAATAATTAATCCTCCCCCCCCAAAGGAGGAAAAAAAAAATATGGGACAAGCAATGAAGAGAGAAAAAGGAAAATCTATAATCTTGTAGAATTAAATAATGGGATAACTGTAAATATGAATCGCGACGAATTAAAGGGGAAAAAAAAATAATAATCGATGACAATCAGGAAGATCATTAAAAATTAATAATAAAACCCACCTCCCCCACCTCCCCAACCCCCCCAACCCCCCCTCCCCACCCAAAAAAAATGGGGACAAGAACGGAAGCGATGAATAAAAATAAGTGAAACGCTAATGGGGAAAAAATGATAAATAATCGTAAAATCGCGACAAGGGGGGGTAAAGGGGTTAAAAAGGGGGAAAAAAGGGGTAATCGATGAAATCATGAGGAGATCAGGGTTAAAAATTAATAATAAACCCACCCCCCCACCTCCCCAGGAATCCCCTGCTGGGGAATGGTGCAAAACCACCCCCCGACCCCCAGAAAGGGCGAAAAATTGGGCCCCACCCTTCGCTCCGATGCCGTCGTAGGCCGATGGGGAATGGAAAATTCTGCACTCCTCCACCCACCAGCGAGTGACGGCTGAGCTCGTGAAGTCGGGGAACACCGTGGGACCCGGCCAGACCTGGGGGAAATTTAGAGTTTTTAAGATTCTTTTAGGGATTTTCTTAAAGATCTTTTAGGGTTTTTTTAAGATCTTTAAGGTTCTTTTTAAAGATTTTTGAAGAGCTTTTAGAAATATAGGGTTTCTTAATGATTTTTTAAGGGCCTATTTTAGAGTTTCTTTGGATTTTTTTGGTTACTATTTTTTAAATGTTTTTTTTTTTAGTATTTTTTGTGTGTGTTTTTTATTTATTTATATTTATTTTTTATTAATTATATTTGTTTATATTATTTGTTTTTTATTTATTATATTTATTAATTTTTTTTTTCGGAATTTTTAGCATTTTTGGGTTTATCTAAAGACATTAAAACACCTTTTCCTTAGGATTTTTTTTAAAGATTTTTTAGGATCGTTTTTTGGAATTTTGGAGATTCTTCTAAAGATTTGGTTTTTTTTTTTAGGACTTCTGGGAGTTTTTTTAGGGCTTTTTTTTTTCAGGATTTTTGTTAGGATTTCTTAGGATTTTTTTTTAAAGATTTTCCGGGATTTTTTGTTAGGATTTCTTAGGTTTTTTTTTTTAAAGATTATCTGGGATTCTTTGTTAGGATTTCTTAGGATTTTTTTTAAAAGATTTTCCGGGATTTTTTGTTAGGATTTCTTAGGTTTTTTTTTTTTAAAGATTATCTGGGATTTTTTGTTAGGATTTCTTAGGATTTTTTTTTTTTTTTTTTTTTTTTTTAAGATTTTCTGGGATTTTTTGCCGGGATTTTTTAGGATACTTCCGCAACTTCTTCCAAAATAGCCCCCAAAAATTGGAAATATTTCTCCCAGATTTCCCCAAATGACCCCAAGAGTGCAAGGTCTGACCCACAGGAACATCCTCACCTCTCCCACCAGCGGTGTGACGCCGTCCGATGCGTTGACCCAAACTTTCAGGCTCTCTCCTCTCTCGTAGGTTTCATAGGGTGACCCATCTGAGAGGGGCTCCGTGCTGATGGCAGCGTCCTAAAATGGGGGAAAAACCAACCAAAATAAAGAGGGAAATGATTCCCAAAAGCCTGGGTTTGTTTTTGAAGGAAATAATGGCTCCTATTCAACGGTGAGTATTGTGGTGTGGGTCTTCGTATGTGTTTGTGTCAGGTTTTAGAAGGAAGAATAGGAAAAAGCAAGATAAAGGAATTAAGGAAAAGGGGGGAAAGGGAAAAAATGAAAATGGGGAAAAAAGGAAAAGGAAAAGGAAAAGGAAAAGGAAAAGGAAAAGGAAAAGGAAAAGGAAAAGGAAAAGGAAAAGGAAAAGGAAAAGGAAAAGGAAAAGGAAAAGGAAAAGGAAAAGGAAAAGGAAAAGGAAAAGGAAAAGAAAAAGAAAGAAAAGGAAAAGGAATAGGAAAAGAAAAGAAAAGCAGAAAAAGAAAAAGAAAAAGAAAAGAAAAGAAAAAGAAAAAGAAAAAAGAATAAGAAAAGCAGAAAAAGAAAAAGGAAAAGAAAAAGAAAAGCAGAAAAAGAAAAAGAAAAAGAAAAAGAAAAAGAAAAAGAAAAAGAAAAAGGAAAAGAAAAAGAAAAAGAAAAAGAAAAAAAAGAAAAAGAAAAAGAAAAAGAAAAAGAAAAAGAAAAAGGAATGAAAAAAGTATGAAGGAAAAAGAGGAAAGGGGGGAAAGGGGAGAAGGGGGGAAGAAAAAAGGGAGGAAAAGAATAAAAGGGGGGGGAGGAAAAGGGGGGGAAGGAAAGGGGGGGGGGAGGAAAAGGGGGGGGGGAAATCAGAAAAGGAAAAAAAAGAAAAGAGGGAAACAAAAGGAATAAAAAATGAAAACGGGAAAAGGAAAAACTGAAGAAAAAAAGGAAAATGGAAACAAAGGAAAAAAAGAATGGAAAAGGGGAAAAAAGGAAAAAGAAAGAATGAAAAAGAAAGGAAAAGAAATAAAAAAGGGGGGGAGGGAATGTGCAGAAAAAGAAAACAGAGAAAAGGAAAAACAGATTGAAAAGGATTTTAAAAAGGAAAAGGAAAAATAAAAAGAGAGAGAAAAGGAGAAATAAAAAAGATTTAAAATGGAAAAAGAAAGGGGGGGACGTGAGAGGTAAATCGTGTTTTTGCAGTAGAAGTTGGCAGTATTTTCTGTATGCAGTGTAGACTCTTAGTGAATTTACAGCCCTCTTGTGAAACAGTGATGGATGTTAACAGAGAGAGCGGTGAGGTGCTGGAACAGCTGCACAGAGAGGCTGTGGATGCCCCGTCCATCCCTGGAGGTGTTCAAGGCCAGGTTGGATGGGGAGCTGGGCAGCCTGGGCTGGTATTAAATGTGGAGGTTGGTGGCCCTGCGTGTGGCGGGGGGTTGGAGATTTGTCATCCTTGAGGTCCCTTCCAACCTTGGCCATTCTGTGATTATTGATTCCTGAAGAAAGCTGATGGATAGAATGAAGTTGAGAACGGGGTGTATCGACTTGGGTAGGATTGAGCCTACAGGATAAGGAAAATATGCAGGATGGGGAGAGCCCAGCACAGGGCAGGGTGGGTGTGTTAAGTTTGAAATGCTGCCCTCCTATCAAAGTAGGAAGCATTACAGCTTGTACCACAGACGTACTAAGTACAAAGTACAAACAGAAACACAGAATGGCTTGGGTTGGAAGGGACTTGAAGGATCATGAAGCTCCAACTCCCCTGCTGCAATCCGGGCCATTAAACTCCATATTTCACAGCAGCCCAGGCTGCCCAGGGCCCCATCCAACCTGGCCTTGAACACCTCCAGGGATGGACGGGGCATCCACAGCCTCTCTGTGCAGCTGTTCCAGCACCTCACCGCTCTCTCTGTTAACATCCATCACTGTTTCACAAGAGGGCTGTAAGTTCACTAAGAGTCTACACTGCATACAGAAAATACTGCCAACTTCCACTGCAAAAACACGATTTACCTCTCACGTCCCCCCCCTTTCTTTTTCCATTTTCCTTTCTTCTTTATTTCTCCTTTTCTCTCTCTCTTTTTTTTTTTTTCCTTTTTCCTTTTTAAAATCCTTTTCAATCTGTTTTTCCTTTTCTCTGTTTTCTTTTTCTGCACCTCACCGCTCTCAGGGCAAAGAACTTCCCCCTGACATCCAACCTCAATCTGCCCTCCCTCAGCCTCAAACCATTTCCCCTTGTCCTGCTGTTATCTACTCTTGCAAAGAGTTGATTCCCCTGCTGTTTGTAGGCTCCCTTCAGGTACTGAAAGGCTGCAATGTCGTCTCCTTGCAACCTTCTTTTCTCCAGGTTGAACAAGCCCAGCTCCCTCAGCCTGAGCTCCCTCAGCTTGGAAAATCACACCTAAAGACAACAGTTTGGTGATGGTCCTCATATGGAGGTGTGTCATAGCAGCAGCACTGGGAGGATGGTGAGCCTGGGATGCTCAGGAGAGCCAGGATTGGTGTCACTGCGTTGGATTCAGGGTATAAAACGAAGTGGATTTCACTGACAGCTGCAAAATTTCTTCCTTTGTCCACCAGGGGGCGATAATGAATAAAATTTGCTGCTCTCATGAATCTGAAATCTTTGAGCGTTTCTCACAGGAGGAAAAAAGGGTAAGAAGAAAAAAGAAAGAAATGGAAAATAAAAATGAGAAGGGAATAAAAAGAATAAGGTGATAAAAAAGAAGAAAAAAAGGGAAAGGGGGGAAAAAAGAAGAAGGAAGGAAAAGGAAAAAGGAATAGGAAGAAAAAAGGGAAGAGAATAAAAAGAGAAAAAATGATAAGGAAAAAAGGAAAAAAAGAATAAGAAGAAAAAGGAAAAAAGAAAGGAAAAGGAGGAAAAAAGGAAAAGGAGGAAAAAAGGAAAAGGAGGAAAAAAGGAAAAGGAGAAAAAAAAGGAAAAGGAGAAAAAAAGGAAAAGGAGAAAAAAGGGAAAAGGAGAAAAAAGGAAAAGGAGAAAAAAAGGAAAAGGAGAAAAAAAGGAAAAGGAGAAAAAAGGGAAAAGGAGAAAAAAGGGAAAAGGAGAAAAAAGGAAAAGGAGAAAAAAAGGAAAAGGAGAAAAAGGAATGAGAAAAAAGGAGAAAAAAAGAATGAAAGAGAAAAAAATGAAAAAATAAGGAAAAAAGGAAAAAAAGAGTAAGAAGAAAAAGGAGGAAAAAGAAAAAAAAGAAAAAGGGGAAAAAAAAGAAAAAAGGAAAAAATAGGAAGAAAAAAGGGAAAATAGAATAAGAAGAGGAAAAATGGAGAAAAAATAAGGAAAAAAAAAGAAAAAAAATAAGAAGAAGGAAAAAGGAAAAAAAAAAGAAGGAAAAAAAGGGGGAAAAAAGGATAAAAAAGAATAAAAGGAAAATAGACCAAGAAGAAAGGGGGGAAAAGGAAAATGGGGAAAAAAGAATAAGAGAAAAATGGAGAAGGAATGAGGAGGAAGCGTTGCTCACCAGGATGATGATGTACTTCTGGTCATGTGCGTGCAAATAGCTCTGGAAGTTGGGCAGATCCTGGAACTTCACTTTGTCGTAGGTGAAATCCTTCTTCCCATCCATGGAGTCGATGTCGATGCACTGCACGTCCTGGGGGAGGGGGGAGAAATAATGGGGAGAAATGGATGGGGAGAAGTTAATGGGGAGAAATGAATGGGGAGAAATTAATGGGGAGAAATGGTGTGAAATAATGGTATGAAGTAAAGGTGTGAAATAATGGTGGGAAACAGTGCAAAATGGGGAGAAAAAAATGGGGAGAAATGAGGAGAAATGGGGAGAAAAAATGGGGAGAAAAAAATGGGGAGAAAAAATGGGGAGAAAAAATGGGGAGAAAAAATGGGGAGAAAAAATGGGGAGAAATGAATGGGGAGAAATGAATGGTATGAAGTAAGCAATGGTGTGAAATAATGGTGGGAAATGGTGCAAAATGGAGAGAAATGGCAATAAATGGGGAGAAAAAAAAATGGGAGAAAAAACTGGGGAGAAAATGGGGAGAAATGAATGGGGAGAAATGAATGGGGAGAAATGGTGTGAAATAATGGTATGAAGTAAAGGTGTGAAAGGTGGGAAACAGTGCAAAATGGGGAGAAAAAATTGGGAGAAATGAGGAGAAATGGGGAGAAAAAATGGGGAGAAAAAATGGGGAGAAATGAATGGGGAGAAATGAATGGTATGAAGTAAGTAATGGTGTGAAATGATGGTGGGAAACGGTGCAAAATGGGGAGAAAAAATTGGGGAGAAATGAATGGGGAGAAATGAATGGGTAGAAATTAATGGTATGAAGTAAATAATGGTGTGAAATAATGGTGGGAAACGGTGCAAAATGGAGAGAAATGAGGAGAAATGAATGGGGAGAAATGAATGGTGAGAAATTAGTGGGTTGAAATTAATGGTATGAAGTAAATAATGGTGTGAAATAATGGTGGGAAACGGTGCAAAATGGCAAGAAATGGCAATAAATGGGGAGAAAAAAAAATTGGGAGAAAAAATTGGGGAGAAAATGGGGAGAAATGAATGGGGAGAAATGAATGGGGAGAAATGGTATGAAGTAAATAATGGTGTGAAATAATTGTGGGAAACGGTGCAAAATGGGGAGAAAAAATTGGGGAGAAATGAATGGGGAGAAATGGTATGAAGGAAATAATGGGGGGAAATAATTGTGGGAAACGGTGCAAAATGGGGAGAAAAAATTGGGGAGAAATGAATGGGGAGAAATGGTATGAAGGAAATAATGGGGGGAAATAAGGGGGAGGGGGAAATAATGGGAAGAAATAATGGGGAGAAATAATGGGGAGAAATAATGGGGGGAAACGATGCAAAATGGCAAGAAATGGGGAGAAAAAATGGGGGAAAAAATGGGGGGAAAAAATGGGGGGAAAAAATGGGTGGAAAAAATTGGGGGAAAATGGGGGAAAAATGGGGGGGAAAATGGAGGGAAAAATGGGGGGAAAAATGGGGGAAAAAATGGGGGAAAAAATGGGGGAAAAAATGGGGGAAAAAAAAGTAATGGTGTGAAATTATTTGATGGAATGAGTTTTGCTGACCTTGCCAGTAGGGGGCGCGCGTCCCTTATTGCAATAACAAACTTGGCTGCTGTCACTGAGATCTTTGCCTAACCTGAAATGTTTGACCTCGAGTGTTTCTCACAGCAGTCAATACACTGAAAGGAAGGGAAGCCATCCAGAGGGGTCTGGACAGGATGGAGAAGTGGGGCCATGTGAACAAAATGAGGTTCAATAATGAGGCCATGTGCAGGGTGCTGCATTTGGGTCGGGGTAATCCCAGGTATTTATACAGAATGGAGGAAGATCTCCTTGAAAGCAGCCCTGCAGAGAAGGATCCCCCAAGTCAGAGAAGCTGGATGTGATCCAGCAGTTTGCACTTACAGCCCAGAAGGCCGACTGTGTTTTGGGCTGCATTGAAAAAAGGGGTGGCCAGCAGGAAGAGGGAGGTGATTGTCCCCCTCTACTCATCTCTTGTGAGGCTCCATCTGCAGTACTGCGTCCAGGTCTGGAGCCTCCAGCACAGGAAGGATGTGGAGCTCTTGGAGTGGGTCCAGAGGAGGGCCACTGACGTGGTCAGAGGGTAATGAAGGCGGTCAGAGGGCCACCAAGATGGTCAGAGGGTAATGAAGATGGTCAGAGGGCTACTGAGATGCTCAGAGGGTAATGAAGATGGTCAGAGGGCTACTGAGATGCTCAGAGGGTAATGAAGATGGTCAGAGGGTAATGAAGATGATCAGAGGGCCACTGAGATGGGCAGAGGGTAATTAAGATGGTCAGAGGGCTACTGAGATGGGCGGAGAGTAACAAAGATGGTCAGAGGGCCACTGCAATGGGCAGAGGGTAATGAAGATGGTCAGAGGGCCACTGAGATGGGCAGAGGGCCACTGAGATGGTCAGAGGGCCACTGAGATGGTCAGAGGGTAATGAAGATGGTCAGAGGGCTACTGAGATGCTCAGAGGGTAATGAAGATGGTCAGAGGGTTATGAAGATGGTCAGAGGGTAACGAAAATGGTCAGAAGGCCACTGAGATGGTCAGAGGGTAATTAAGATGGTCAGAGGGCTACTGAGATGGGTGGAGAGCCACTGCGATGGGCAGAGGGTAAAGAAGATGGTCAGAGGGCTGCTGAGATGGGCAGAGGGTAACAAAAATGGTCAGAAGGCCACTGAGATGGTCAGAGGGTAATAAAGATGGTCAGAGGACCACTGAGATGGGCAGAGGGTAATAAAGGCAGTCAGAGGACCACTGAGATTGTCAGAGGGTAATGAAGATGATCAGAGGGCCACTGAGATGGGCAGAGGGCCACTGAGATGGTCAGAGGGCCACTGAGATGGGCAGAGGGTAATTAAGGTGGTCAGAAGGCCACTGAGATGGTCAGAGGGTAATAAAGATGGTCAGAGGGCCACTGAGATGGGCAGAGGGTAACGAAGATGGTCAGAAAGCCACTGAGATGGGCAGAGGGTAATAAAGATGGTCAGAGGGTAATGAAGATGGTCAGAGGGCCACTGAGAGGGTCAGAGGATAATGAAGATGGTCGGAGGACCATTAAGATGGTCAGAGGACCACTGAGATGCTCAGAGGGTAATAAAGGTGGTCAGAAGGCCACTGAGATGGGCAGAGGGCCACTGAGATGGTCAGAGGGTAACAAAGATGGTCAGAAAGCCACTGAGATGGTCAGAGGGTAATAAAGATGGTCAGAGGGTAATGAAGATGGTCAGAGGGCCACTGAGAGGGTCAGAGGATAATGAAGATGGTCAGAGGACCACTAAGATGGTCAGAGGACCACTGAGATGCTCAGAGGGTAATAAAGGTGGTCAGAGGGCCACTGAGATGGGCAGAGGGTAATTAAGATGGTCAGAAGGCCACTGAGATGGTCAGAGGGCCACGAAGATGGTCAGAGGGTGATGAAGATGATCAGAGGGTGATGAAGATGATCAGAGGGTGATGAAGATGGGCAGAGGGTGATGAAGATGGTCAGAGGGCTGGAGCAGCTCTCCTATGAGGAAAGGTTGAGGGAACTGGGCTTGTTGAGCTTGGAGAAGGCTCCAGGGAGACCTCATTGTGCCTTCCAGTACTTCAAGAGAGAGCATAAACAGGAGGGGAACGGCTGTTTACGAGGGTGGATGGCGATGGGACAAGGGGGAACGGTTTTAAACTGAGCCACGGGAGCTTTAGGTTGGATTTTAGGAGGAAGCTTTTCACCCAGGGGGTGGTGGTGAGGCACTGGGACAGCTTGCCCAAGGAGGTTGTGGATGCCCCCATCCCTGCAGGCATCCGAGGCCAGGCTGGATGTGGCTCTGCTCAGCCTGGGCTGCTGGTTGGCGACCTGCACGCAGCAGGGGGGGTTGGAACGACGTGATTATTGTGGTCCTTTTCAAATCCTTTTCAACCCAGGCCGTCTACGGTTCCGTGATTCTATGAGTTTGGACTCACGTAGGGCAGCCCGACGGCTCGGTTCCGCTCCACCACCGCCTTCACCTCATCCAGGGAGCCGTAATCGTAGCGGCTGAGCTGGAAGCCGAGCGACCAGTAGGATGGCATCACCGGCATCCCGACCAGCTGGGGGAAAAAAACCCGAAAAGAGATCAGGGCTGGGGGGGACTGACACCTTCTTCACCCCAAAAGGAGGTTTGAATGGGATATGGGTTGTCCCAAATGGGATTTGGGCGTCCCAGTGGACTACCGGGTGCCCCAAATGGGTCTTGGGTGCCCCCATGGGATTTGGGAGCCCCAATGGGGGATTTGGGTGTGCTAAGGGGAAATTTGGGTGCCCCAAACGGGATTTGGGTGTCCCAAATGGGATTTGGGTGCCCCAATGGGGGAGTTGGGTGTCCCAACGGGATCTAGGATGCTCCAAATGGGATTTGGGTGACCCAGGATTTGGGTGTCCCCATGGGCTACTGGTTGTCCCAAATGGGATTTGGGTGTCCCAATGGGGGACTTGGGTGTCCCAAATGGGTTCTAGGATGCCCCAAACGGGATTTGGGTGACCCAATGGGATTTGGGTGTCCATGGGCTACTGGGTGTCCCAAATGGGATTTGGGTGACCCAATGGGTTCTAGGATGCCCCAAATGGGATTTGGGTGACCCAATGGGATTTGGGTGTCCCAATGCGTTCTGGGATGCCCCAAACGGGATTTGGGTGTCCCAATGGGGGACTCGGGTGTCCCAAATGGGTTCTAGGATGCTCCAAACGGGATTTGGGTGTCCCAATGGGTTCTAGGAAGCCCCAAATGGGATTTGGGTGACCCAATGGGATTTGGGTGTCCCAATGGGTTCTAGAATGCTCCAAACGGGATTTGGGTGTCCCAATGGGTTCTAGGAAGCCCCAAATGGGATTTAGGTGACCCAATAGGATTTGGGTGTCCCCATGGGCTACTGGGTGTCCCAAATGGGATTTGGGTGCCCCAATGGGGGAGTTGGGTGTCCCAATGGGTTCTAGGAAGCCCCAAATGGGATTTGGGTGACCCAATGGGATTTGGGTGACCCCATGGTCTACTGGGTGGCCCAATGAGGTGTTTGGGTGCCCAAAATGGGATTTGGGTGCCCCAAGGGAGCATTTGGGTGCTCCCATGATTTCTAGGATGCCCCAAACAGGATTTGGGTGTCTCCAAGAGCTACTGGGTGTGCTAAGGGAAAATTTGGGTGCCCCAAATGGGGTTTGGGTGCCCCAGTGGAGCATTTGGGTGTCCAAGTGGGGGGTTGGGGTGCCTCCATGGGTCCTAGGATTCCCCAAATGGGATTTGGGTGACCCAATGGATTTGGGTGTCCCCATGGGCTACTGTGTGCCCCAAATGGGATTTGGGTGACCCACTGGGGTATTTGGGTGTCCCTGTGGGTTCTACAGTGACCCAAGAGGGGAGAGGAGTGAGTGACCCCATGGACAATTTGGGTGTCTCCCACTGGGTGTGAGGGAAAATTTGGGTGCCCAAATGGGGTTTGGGTGCCCCAGTGGAGCATTTTTTGGGTGCCCCAATGGGCTACTGGGTGCCCAAAATAGGGTTTGGCTGTCCCAGTGGGGGATTTGGGTGCTCCCATGAGTTCTAGGATGCCCCAGCATCCAGGATTTGGGCTACTGGGTGCGCTAAGGGAAATTTTGGGTGCCCCAAATGGGATTTGGTTGTCCCAATGGGAGATTTGGGTGCCCCCATGGGCTATTGGGTGCTCGATGGGTTCTACATTGCCCCAAATGGGGTTTGGGTGCCCCACTGTGGGGTTTGCGTGCCTCCATAGGTTTTTAGGGTGCCCCAGGGGGGGATTTGGGTGCCCCCATTAGCCACTGGGTGCCCCAAATGGGATTTGGTTGCTGCAAATGGATTTGGGTGTCCCTGAGTGGGATCTGATTGCCCCTAAGGGGAATTTTGGTGCCCCCATAGGTTCGAGGGTTCCCCAAATGGTATTTTGCTGCTCCAAATTTCGGTGCTCCCATGCGATATGAGGATGCCCAAATAGGATTCAGGTGCCCCCAGGGTGACTTGTGTGGCCCTAAGGGGAATTTGGGTGCCCCAAATGAGTTGCTGGGTGCCCCCCACCCCGGGGCACACACCCACCTTGACGTACTCCTGCACCACGTGCTCAGGGGTGTCACCCAAAATGACATAAAAATCCAAAACCCCCCCAATGGTGCGATAGGTGACGGCTGGGGTCGGCTGCACGACGAACTCTGCAAGGAAAAATCCCCCCCCAAAAACCAAATCAGTGCATTATTCCTGAAATCTCCAAATATTGGTACGCCGGTGTGAAAAAAAAACGTCAAAATCAGGTGAGGAGAAAAGAGTGAGTCGTGCCAGAAAGAAACCCAGCAGCAGAATTTCTCATTAATTTATCAGATTTGTAAA
The DNA here is from genome assembly GCA_036346035.1 of Crossoptilon crossoptilon. NCBI lineage: Eukaryota > Metazoa > Chordata > Aves > Galliformes > Phasianidae > Crossoptilon > Crossoptilon crossoptilon. The sequence goes on from JARXNR010000497.1 coordinate 143,546, forward strand.
TATTTCGGTTCAGCACTCGAAGGCACACACGCCCATCTCTAAGGACAATCAGGGGGAAATTGTGAGTGCAGCAGGAACTCAAATTTCAGTTTAAATTTAAATCTCGAAGCTTCACCCTCAGCCTCAAGCCCCGAACCCAAAACACCCCCAACGATCCCCCGAAGGAAAACCTCAAATCTCAAACTCGGATCCCAAATCCAAATCACAAATTCAGTCCTGCAGCCTTGAAGCTCAAATTTAAGGTTAAATTTTAATCTCAAACGTAAATTCAAATTCTTGAACCCAAACCTCAGACCTTAAACCTCAAACTTCAAACCTCCCAAACCTCCCAAACCTCCAACCTTAAATCTCAGATCTTGAATCTCAAATCCTACATCTCAAACCCTAAACCTCAAATCTCAAACCCTAAACCTCAAATCTCAAACACTACATCTTAACTTAAAATATCAAATTCTAAACCTCAAATTCAAATCTCAAACCCAAATCTCTAATTTTAAATTCAAACCTCAAACTCAAATCTCTAATCTTAAATTCAAACCTCAAATCCAAATCTCTAATCTTAAATTCAAACCTCAAACTCAATTCTCAAATCTGAAATCCAAAATCTTAATCTCAAACCCCATATCTCAAATCCCAAATCTCAAATCTTGAACCTCAAACCCCAAACCTCAAACTTCAAATCCTACATCTCAATCCCAAATCTTAAATCTTGAATTCAAACCTCAAACCCTAATATTAAATTAAAATCTCAAATCCGAAACTTCAAATCTCAAACCCGAATCTCAGACCTTGAATCTCAAATTTTAAATCTCAAATCTTCCATTTCAAACCCAAATCTCAAATCTCAAACCTCAAATCTCAAACCCAAATATCAAATCTCTCATCCTACATCTTAAATTAAAATCTCAAACTTCAAATCCTACATCTCAAACCCAAATCTCAAATCCCAAATCTTAAATCTCGAATTCAAACCTCAAACCCGAATATTAAACCCAAATCTCAAATCCCAAAACTCAAATCTCAAACCCGAATCTCAGACCTTGAATCTCAAATCTTAAATCTCAAATCTTCCATTTCAAACCCAAATCTCAAATCTCAAACCTAAATCTCAGACCTTGAATCTCAAATCTTAAATCTCAAATCTCCCATTTCAAACCCAAATCTCAAATCTCACATCCTACATCTTCAATTAAATTCTCAAATCTTAAATCTCAAATTCAAACCTCAAACCCGAATATTAAACCCAAATCTCAAATCCAAAACCTCAAATCTCAAACCCAAATCTCAGACCTTCAATCTCAAATTTTAAATCTCAAATCTTTCATTTCAAATCCAAATCTTAAATTAAAATCTCAAAACTAAATATCAAATCTCACATCCTACATCTTCAATTAAATTCTCAAATCTTAAATCTCAAATTCAAACCTCAAACCCGAATATTAAACCCAAATCTCAAATCCAAAACCTCAAATCTCAAACCCAAATCTCAGACCTTCAATCTCAAATCTTAAATCTCAAATCTTCCATTTCAAACCCAAATCTCAAATCTCAAACCTCAAATCTCAAACCCAAATATCAAATCTCTCATCCTACATCTTAAATTAAAATCTCAAACTTCAAATCCTACATCTCAAACCCAAATCTCAAATCCCAAATCTTAAATCTCGAATTCAAACCTCAAACCCGAATATTAAACCCAAATCTCAAATCCCAAAACTCAAATCTCAAACCCAAATCTCAGACCTTGAATCTCAAATCTTAAATCTCAAATCTTCCATTTCAAACCCAAACATCAAATCTCACATCCTACATCTTCAATTGAAATCTCGAATCTTAAATCTCAAATTCAAACCTCAAACCCGAATATTAAACCCAAATCTCAAATCCAAAACCTCAAATCTCAAACCCAAATCTCAGACCTTCAATCTCAAATTTTAAATCTCAAATCTTCCATTTCAACCCCAAATCTCAAATCTCAAACCTCAAATCTCAAACCCAAATATCAAATCTCACATCCTACATCTTAAATTAAAATCTCAAACTTCAAATCCTACATCTCAAACCCAAATCTCAAATCCCAAATCTTAAATCTCGAATTCAAACCTCAAACCCGATTATTAAACCCAAATCTCAAATCCCAAAACTCAAATCTCAAATCCAAATCTCAGACCTTGAATCTCAAATCTTAAATCTCAAATCTTCCATTTCAAACCCAAACATCAAATCTCACATCCTACATCTTCAATTGAAATCTCAAATCTTAAATCTCAAATTCAAACCTCAAACCCGAATATTAAACCCAAATCTCAAATCCAAAACCTCAAATCTCAAACCCAAATCTCAGACCTTCAATCTCAAATTTTAAATCTCAAATCTTCCATTTCAACCCCAAATCTCAAATCTCAAACCTCAAATCTCAAACCCAAATATCAAATCTCACATCCTACATCTTAAACTAAAATCTCAAATCTCAAACCTACATCTCAAACCCAAATCTCAAATCCCAAATCTTAAATCTCGAATTCAAACCTCAAACCCGAATATTAAACCCAAATCTCAAATCCCAAAACTCAAATCTCAAACCCAAATCTCAGACCTTGAATCTCAAATCTTAAATCTCAAATCTTCCATTTCAAACCCAAACGTCAAATCTCACATCCTACATCTTCAATTAAAATCCCGAATCTTAAATCTCAAATTCAAACCTCAAACCCGAATATTAAACCCAAATCTCAAATCCCAAACCTCAAATCTCAAACCTCCAATCTGAAATCTGCAAGCTTGTACCCCAAAATCGCGTTGCAGTGCCACTTTCCCCCTTTCCCCCCACCCAAAAAAAAAAAAAAAAATTACCATTTGAACTATCAGAAAAAGCCTGAGGTCCAAAAATTTGGATCGAAATGCCCCAAAAAAGAGAGATTTGAGGGAGAAGGGTGGAGGAGGGCTCACCCATGGGATTGCTGTTGAGCAGGAAAACACCCAGCGAGGCCCCGCTGTTGTCCTCCAGGCACAGGAAGAAAGTCTGAACACCGTAGAGGTTCTCCGCATTCTTGGGGTGAAAAATAGGGAATTCGGTTTAAAAAAAAAAAAAACAAAACTCAATTTTTTTGTCCTCTGTGAAACGGGGATGAATTCGAGTTGGTTGAAATCAAAGCAGAATTGGGGGGGGGGGGGGGGAGGCTTTTTTTCGTGGCGGTGTTTGGAGGGGAACTTTGCACAGAAATCATCTCTGCGCTCTGATTGTTATTTTTAATATCAAATATTGTAGGTGGAGATGATAAATTGTAGCCATTATTAATTATAGTGATTAATTAATTATTTGTAATGATAGCATTACATAGGAAGATGGTAAACTGAGGCCGTTACTAATATCTTGCAATCGTTATAATTATTATTTTGTTAGTAGTAATGATAACAACACACGAAGCTGATAAACTGTGGTCATCATTAATATTTTGTAATTGTCATTAGTTGTGATAGTTATTTGTTAGTAATTATAACTTTATAAATGAAGATGATAAATTACGACTTTACATGCAAAGGTGATGAGTGTGGCCATCATTAGTGTACCACAATTATTCTTAATAATAGAAATTATTTAATTATTAGTAAATATTGACCGGTAGGTCTTCTGTCTCACAGTGAAATAGAAATTTCCTTTTCCTAAAAAAAAGGTCAAAATTTCCTTTTTCTCAAAAAAAAAAAAAAAATTCATTTTTTTCTCTCAAAAAAAATCATCCGATTTCCTCTATCACAAAAAAAAAAAAAAAAAAAAAAAAAAAAAAAACCCACAAAATTTTCGTTTTCTCAAAAGAAACCCAAAATGGGGGGGGGAATGAACCAAATTGTACAAATATTGACCCAAACCGTGTTTGATTTATCATCGAAATCTGAAGAGTTTGAGAGATGGGCAAAAAAATGAACTGAATTGTGCAAATATTGACCCAAACTTTGATTTATCATCGACATTTGTAGAGTGTGAGATAAAGGCAAAAAAATGGACCAAATTGTGCAAATTTTGACCCAAACTTTGTTTGATTTATCATTGAAATCTGAAGAGTGTGAGAGATGAGCAAAAAATGGACTGAACTGTGCAAATATTGACCCAAACTTTGTTTGATTTCTCATCAGAATCTGAAGAGTGAGGGAGATAGGCAAAAAATGGACCAAATTCTGCAAATATTAACCCAAACTTTGTTTGATTTCTCATTGAAATCTGAAGACTGTGAGAGGGCAAAAAAAAAAAAAAAAAAAAAAAAGGACTAAATTCTGCAAATATTGCCCCAAAGTTTGATTTATCATTGAAATACGAAGAGTGTGAGAGATGAGCAAAAAATGGACCAAATTCTGCAAACATTGACCCAAATTTTGTTTATCATTGACATTTGAAGAGTTTGAGAGATAGGCAAAAATAAATGGACCAAATTGTGCAAATATTGACCCAAATTTTGTTTGATTTATCATCGAAATCTGAAGAGTTTGAGAGATGGGCAAAAAAATGAACTGAATTGTGCAAATATTGACCCAAACTTTGATTTATCATCGACATTTGTAGAGTGTGAGATAAAGACAAAAAAAAAATGGACCAAACTGTGCAAATATTGACCCAAACTTTGATTTATCATCGACATTTGTAGAGTGTGAGATAAAGACAAAAAAAAATGGACCAAATTGTGCAAATATTGACCCGAACTTTGATTTATCATCGACATTTGTAGAGTGTGAGAGATAGGCAAAAATAAATGGATCAAATTGTGCAAATATTGACCCAAATTTTGTTTATCATTGACATTTGAAGAGTTTGAGAGATAGGCAAAAATAAATGGATCAAATTGTGCAAATATTGACCCAAATTTTGTTTGATTTATCATCGAAATCTGAAGACTGTGAGAGATGAGCAAAAAATGGACTGAACTGTGCAAGTATTGACCCAAACTTTGATTTATCATCGACATTTGTAGAGTGTGAGATAAAGACAAAAAAATGGACCAAATTGTGCAAATTTTGACCCAAATTTTGTTTGATTTATCATTGAAATCTGAAGAGTGTGAGAGATGAGCAAAAAATGGACTGAATTGTGCAAACATTGACCCAAACTTTGATTTATCATCGACATTTGTAGAGTGTGACCAAATAAGACAAATAATGGCCCAATGTGAAAATTTTGACCCAAATTTGTCGCGGTTGATCATTGACGCAATCGGATGACCGAGTTTCCCCCAAACCCCCCAAAAAATGGACCAAATTCTGCCCAAAAATGACCCCGGAGGGCAAATGTCACGGCTCAGCATCGGCCACGTCTTCCAGTTGAGGTCGTGACGGAAGCTTTTGTGGACGTGTTCCCCGATCCCATAAATGTTCCCACTGGGCAGGCGGATGGAGAGCTGCAGAAATTGCTGGGCAAATTTTGTTTGCCCCATTTATGTCGAACCTGAAGAGTGAGGGAGATAGGCAAAAAAGGGTTTTTTTTTTCTGCAAACATTGACCGAAAGCCATTTTATCATTATTTGAAAGTTTGAGAGATAGGCCCAAATGGATCAAATTGTGCAAATATTGCCCAAATTTTTGTTGATTTATCCCAAAGCGGAGTCGTGAGGGGATAGGCACAAAATGGCCCCAAATTCCCACTGATATTGCCCTAAATTATTTTATCATTTCATTTCAAGAGTTTGAGAATGGTGGCCCCAAATCCTAAATGGATGTCCCAAAATCCCATGCAAATCATTTCACCATGTCCCAAATTTTGATATTACCCCATCGAAATCTGAAATGAATAAAGACCCCAAAAAAAAATGATGAACTGGAGCAAAATGCCCCAAATCCCACTCATGTTGCCCCAAATCCCAAATGGATCATGTCCCAAAATCACAAAGTGATGTTTTTGAGGATCCCATCGATATTGCCCCAAATCCCAAATGGATGTTGTCCCAAAATCCCATATCGTCATCATTTCAGCTCAGTGCCCCAAATCCCATTGATATGGACCCAAATTTTGTTTCCCAAATCCCAAATTGATGTTTAGAGGGAGAAATGCCCAAAATCCCATTGATCAAATTGCCCCAATCCCATATTGACCCAAATTTTGTTTGATTTATCATCGACATTTGTAGAGTGTGAGATAAAGACAAAAAATCATTGGACTCAACTGCCCCAAATATTGACCCAAACTTTGATCATGTTCCCAAATCCCAAATTGATGTTGTAGAAAACTGTGAGATAAATTGCCCCAAATCCCATATTGACCAAATTGTGTGCCCCAAATATTGACCCCCGAAATTGATTTCCCCATCGACGTTTCAAAAGTTGGAGAGATAGCAAAAAAATAATAATAATAACAATAATAATTGACCAAATCATACAAATATTGGCCCAATATGAAGAAAACCAACGCTTGGGGTCGCGGTTGAGCGCTGACGCACCCGGATGACCGATTTCCCCCAAACCCCCCCAAAAAATGCAGAAACTGCCCCAAAATGGGTTACGTACCCCGGAGGGCGCCGTGTCACGGCTCAGCATCGGCCACGTCTTCCAGTTGAGGTCGTGACGGAAGCTTTTGTGGACGTGTTCCCCGATCCCATAAATGTTCCCACTGGGCAGGCGGATGGAGAGCTGCAGAAATTGCTGGGCAAACAGCAGCGGCCCCACTGTGGTGTCGAACCTGGGGGCGGTGGGAGGGAAAAAGGGTTTTTTTTTTCTTGGGGGGCAGCGAAAGTCATTTTATTTAGGAGAAATTGCCCCAATCCCAAATGGGTGTTGATGAGACTCAATGCCCCACGTCCCAAAGCGGAGTCGTTGAGGATAAATGCCCCAAATCCCACTGATATTGCCCTAAATCCCATATTGACATCATTTCAACTCAATGCCCCATAACCCAATGGTGTTGCCCCAAATCCTAAATGAATAATGTCCCAAAATCCCGTATCGACATCATTTCAGCTCAGTGCCCCAAATCCCATCGATATTGCCCCAAATCCCAAGTGGATGTTGTCCCAAAATCCCATATCGTCATCATTTCAGCTCAGTGCCCCAAATCCCATTGATATGGACCCAAATGGATCATGTTCCCAAATCCCAAATTGATGTTATAGAGGGAAAATGCCCCAAATCCCATTGATATATCCCGAATCCCATATTGACATCACTTCAGCTCAGTGCCCCATAACCCATCGATGTTGCCCCAAATCCTAAATAAGTAAGGTCCCCAGATCCCATATCGACATCATTTCAGCTCAGTGTCCCAAATCCCATTGATACGGACCCAAAACCCAAATGGATCGTGTCCCCAAATCCCAAATTGATGTTATAGTGGGTAAATGCCCCAAATCACACCGATTTCACCCCAAATCCTCCAAACCCAATCCCCAAAATGAGGTTATTTAACACAAACACCCCAAATCCCATCAATATCTCCTCTCACAGTCCCAAATCCCATATGATATTGCCCCAAACCCCAAATGGATCGTGTCCCCAAATCCCAAACTGATGTTTTTTAGGATAAAAACACCCCAAATCCCATCAATTTCACCCCAAATGCCCCCAACCCTAAACCCCAAACTGACTTTATTTAACACAAACACCCCAAATCCCATCAATATTTCCTCTCACTGCCCCAAATCCCAATGATGTGACCCCAAACCCCAAACGGATCCTATTCCCAGATCCCAAACTGATGTTATTTAGGATAAAAACACCCCAAATCCCATCGATTTCACCCCAAATCCCCCCGACCCCAAACTGATGTTATTTAACACACAAACACCCCAAATCCCACCAATATTTCCTCTCACGGCCCCAAATCCCACTGATGTGACCCCAAACCCCAAATGGATCCTATTCCCAGATCCCAAACTGATGTTTTTTAGGATAAAAACACCCCAAATCCCATCAATTTCACCCCAAATCCTCCCAATCCCAAACTGAGGTTATTTAACACACAAACACCCCAAATCCCACCAATATTTCCTCTCACCACCCCAAATCCCACTCCTATTACCCCAACCCCAAATGAATCCTGTTCCCAAAATCCCAAACTGATGTTTTTAAGGTAAATGCCCCAAATCCCATCGATTTCACCCCAAATCCCCCCGACCCCAAACTGAGGTTATTTAACACACAAACACCCCAAATCCCACCAATATTTCCTCTCACGGCCCCAAATCCCACTGATGTGACCCCAAACCCCAAATGGATCCTGTTCCCAAATCCCAAACTGATGTTTTTTAGACTAAATGCTCCAAATCCCATCGATTTCACCCCAAATCCCCCAAACACCAAACTGAGGTTATTTAACACACAAACACCCCAAATCCCACCAATATTTCACGGCCCCAAATCCCACTGATGTGACCCCAAACCCCAAATGGATCCTGTTCCCAAATCCCAAACTGATGTTTTTTAGACTAAATGCTCCAAATCCCATCGATTTCACCCCAAATCCCCCAAGCCCAAATCCCAAACTGACTTTATTTAACACAAACCCCCAAATCCCATCAATATTTCCTCTCACGGCCCCAAATCCCACTGATGTGACCCCAAACCCCAAACGGATCCCGTTCCCAAAATCCCGTATCGGCATCATTTCCCTCTCAGTGCCCCCAAATCCCAAACCGACGTCATTAAAGTTCTGAGTCCCAAACCGAAGGAATTTGGCCCCAAATCGCCCCTAATTAAGAAAACCTTTTTCCCTCTTCTCATCTCATCGCGTTGCTTTTCCTCGTTAACGAGATACACCCATCATCTCCCCCCCCCCTTAATTAATTACACGAGGAAAGCGAACATTAACGACTTCCCGAGCGTCAACTTGCGCCGATCCCACAACCTTTAATTACCCCTCTGTGCCCTAATTAACCCCAGAGATCCAATCCCAACCCCAAACATCCAACCAGGAAACAACAGCAGGATGAAGCCCTGCTGACTAATTAAGCTTGACGAGCCGCCAGCTCTCCTTAATTGGGCTTAATTACGCCTTCCTGCAGATGTTTCCTATGGGGCGGATTCGGGGTCAGTTTTGGGGTCGGGTTCCCCTTATGGGAATCATTGCAGGACTCAAAGCTCGCCGCCTTTATTCCTGTTTTCGTTTCGAGTTCTGTTCCATATTTCTATTTTTTTTTATATTTTATTTCTATTTTTTTATATTTTATTTCTATTTTTTTTTATATTTTATTTCTATTTTTTTTATATTTTATTTCTATTTTTTAATATTTTATTTCTATTTTTTAAATATTTTATTTCTATTTTTTTATATTTTACTTCTATTTTTTAATGTTTCATTTCTATTTTTCCCATTTTATTTCTATTTTCCCCTTTTTATTTCTATTTTATTTCTATTTTTTATACTTTATTTCTATTTTTTCCTATTTTTCCCGTTTTATTTCTATTTTTCCCATTTTATTTCTATTTTATTTCTATTTTTCCCGTTTTATTTCTATTTTATTTCTATTTTTTAATATTTCAATTTTTATACTTTATTTCTATTTTTTCCTACTTTTCCCCTTTTATTTCTATTTTTCCCCTTTTATTTCTATTTTATTTCAATTTTTTATACTTTATTTCTATTTTTTCCTATTTTTCCCATTTTATTTCTATTTTTCCCACTTTATTTCTGTTTTATTTCTATTTTTTATACTTTATTTCTATTTTTATTTCTATTGTCCCCCTTTTTATTTCTATTTTATTTCTATTTCTATATTTTATTTCTATTTTTATATTTTATTTCTATTTTTATTTCTATTTTTCCCATTTTATTTTATTTAAATTTATATTTTTCATATTTTATTTCTATTTTTATTTCTATTTTTCCCATTTTATTTCTATTTTTCCTCATATTCCTATTTTTTCCCATTTTATTTCTATTTTCATTTCTATTTTTCCAATCTTATTTCTGTTTTTCCTTTTATTTCTATTTTTTCCCATTTTATTTCTATTTTTCCTCTTATTTCTGTTTTTTCCATTTAATTTCTATTTTTATTTCTGTTTTTCCATTTTATTTCTATTTTATTTCTATTTATCTACATTATTACTATTTTTCCTCTTATTTCTATTTTTTCTCTTTTTTTCATTTCTCTTTTTGTCATTTTATTCCTTTTATATTTTTTTCTTTTTTAATTCCATTTTTATTTCTATCTTATTTCCATTTTTATTTCTACTTCCTTCTATATTATTTCTGATTTTTTTTTGTCATTTTATTTCTACTTTTTGTCATTTTATTTCTAATTTATATCCATTTTTATACTTATATTTCCATTTTTATTTCTATTTATTTCCATTTTTCCATTTAATTTCTAAATTTATTTCCGATTTTATTTCTAATTTTTTTTTTAATTTCTGTTTCTTCTACTGATACTTCCCTTTTTATTTCTATTTTTCCATTTTTCTTATTTTTTCCATTTTTAGTTCTGTTTTTCCTAATTTCCCTTTTCCCTCTTTCCCTAGTTTATTTTTTTTACCTCTATTTTTATTTCCTATTTTTCCTATTCTTAATTTTTTCTATTTCACATTTCAGTTTCTTCCATTTTTTCCCTATTTTTCTCCCCATAACTCTTCCTATTTTCCCTTCTATTTCCAAGCAGCGCCGGTTGTTCCCAATGAATCCCATCCCACCCATCCAAGGCAAAACCCTACACTTAAAAAACCCCAAAGCGTGCAAAAATAACCCTAAAAATCCCACAGCAAACAGCGATTGTTGTGAATTTTGGGAATCAGAACAATTTCCACCAATTTATGGCACAAAGCTGCGACCACTTCCCAAAACTCAATGGGGAAAAGAGGCAACTGAGAAAAAAATCCCCAAATTTTGCCCACGTTTTACACCAGAAGAGGATTTTCATTGCGTTCACCCACCCAAAGGAGAAATGTTGGAATCAGAGAACCTCAGACCAAGCAGATTGCCACCCAAAATCCCTAAAAAAACCCCAAACCAGCAAATGGCACCATGAGATGACCAGCAAACCTCCACCAATTTATGGCACAAAGCTGAGCATTGGGTTGGGATGAATTGGGTTGGGAAATGGGATGAGTTGGGAAATGGGATGAGTTGGGAAATGGGATGAGTTGGGATGAATTGGGTAGGGAAATGGGATGAGTTGGGTTGGGTTGGGATGAATTGGGTTGGGAAATGGGTTGAGCAGTGGTTTGGGTTGGGTTGGGGTGGGATGAGTTGGGTCGGATTGGGTGACTTCACAAAACTCAATGGGGGAAAAGAGGCAACTGAGAAAAAAATCCCCAAATTTTGCCCACGTTTTACACCAGAAGAGGATTTTCATTGCGTTCACCCACCCAAAGGAGCAATGTTGGAATCAGAGAACCTCAGATCAAACAGATTGCCACCCGAAACCCCTAAAAAACCCCAAACCAACAAACGGCACCATGAGATGACCAACAAACCTCCACCAATTTATGGCCAAATTCTGAGAGTTGGGTTGGGTTGGGATGAATTGAGTTGGGAAATGGGTTGGGGTGGGATGAATTGGGCTGGGAAAAAGGATGAGTTGTGTTGGATTGGGATGAATTCGGTTGGGAAATGGGATGAGTTGGGAAATGTGTTGGACTGGGATGAATTGGGTTGGGAAATGGGATGAGTTGGGAAATGGGATGAGTTGGGATGAATTGGGTTGGGAAATGGGTTGGGTTCTGTTGGGTTGTGTTGGGTTGGGATGAACTGGGTTGGGAAATGGGTTGGGTTGGGAAATGGGTTGGGTTGGGATGAATTGGGTTGGGAAATGGGATGAGTTGGGTTGGGTTGGGATGAATTGGGATGGGAAATGGGTTGGGTTGGTTTGGGTTGGGATGAACTGGGTTGGGAAATGGGATGAGTTGGGAAATGGGTTGGGCAGTGGTTTGGGTTGGGTTGGGGTGGGATGAGTTGGGTTGGGTTGGGTTGGGATGAATTGGGTTGGGAAATGGGTTGAGCAGTGGTTTGGGTTGGGTTGGGGTGGGATGAATTAGGTTGGGCTGGGCCACTCCCCAAAACTCAATGGGGAAAAGAGGCAACTGAGAAAAAAATCCCCAAATTTTGCCCACGTTTTACACCAGAAGAGGATTTTCATTGCGTTCACCCACCCAAAGGAGCAATGTTGGAATCAGAGAACCTCAGATCAAACAGATTGCCACCCGAAAACCCTAAAAAACCCCAAACCACCAAACAGCACCATGAGATGACCAACAAACCACCCCGAAGGCACCTACACCACTTTCCCGGTGCTGACTCTCGTCACTTTGATGCCAAAAGGATTTTGCTGAACGTTGACTGCGTATTTTAAATCAGAAGCTGCTGAGCCACTGAAGGGACCGATGTGTTCGTGGGGGACCTCGAAGCGCTCTGCTGTGGGTTGGGCTGGGGTGATTTTTTGAAGGGATGTTGTGGGGTGAATTGGTTGATGGGGTTTGGATGAGGGGATGTGTTGGGTTTGTTTTGGATGGGTTTTTGTGTTTTGGTTTTTGTGTTTGTGATTGGGGGAATGTTTGTGGGGGGGGTGATGAATTGGGTTTTTGGGAATCCGGGGGTTGTGATGGGGTGGGATGGGTTTTTTGGGTTTTTTGATGATTGTTGGGGATGGGAATTTGTTTTTGGGGTGGGATGGGAATTGGTTGTGTGGATGGGTTGGGGTTGGGATGGGATTGGGAATTTTTGGGTATGGGATGGGATGAATTGGGTTGGGTGGGTTGGGGTGGGATGGGATGAATTGGGTTGGGTGGGTTGGGATGAGATGGGATGAATTGGGTTGGATGGGGTGGGGTGGGATGAATTGGGTTGGGTGGGTTGGGGTGGGATGGGATGAATTGGGTTGGATTTTTGGGGTGATTGGATGAATTGATTTTGGGTTGGTGTTGGGGTTGATTGGATGGGTGAATTGGTTGGGGGGTTGGGTGGGTTTGGGATGAATTGGGTTGGGTGGGTTGGGGATGGTTGTTGGGATTGGGTTGAATGTGGTTTGGGGTGGGATGGGATGAATTGGGTTGGGTTGGGTTGGGATGGGATGAATTGGGTTGGGTGGGGTGGGATGGGATGAATTGGGTTGGGTGGGTTGGGGATTGGGTTGGGTTTTTTTGTTGATTTGGGGATGGGATTTGGGTTGGGATGGGATGGGTTTGGTTTGATGAATGGGATGTTGGGTTGGTTGTGGGATTGGGTTGGAATTGGGTTGGGGGATGTTTTGGGTTGGGATGGGATGAATTGGTTTGGGTTGGGATTGGGTTTGGGTTGGGTTTGTTGGGTTGGTTGGGATGGGTTGGGTTGGGTTGGGTTGGGATTGGGTTGGGGTGTGATGTTGGGATTTGGGTTGATTGGGTTGTGGTTGTTGGTTGTGAATGGGTGTTGGGTTGGGGTAAATGGGGGTTGGGGTGGGGAAATGGATTGAGTTAGGTTGGGGTGGGGGTTGGGGGGGTTTGGGATAAATTGAGTTGTTTGGGGTGGGTGTGGTTGGTTGGTTGGGGTGGGATGGATGTTTGGGGTGGGGGGGTGTGATTGGGGGGAAACGGGTGAGTTTGTGTTGGGTTGGGTTGGTTGGGTGTGTTGGGGTTGGGTTGGGGTGGTTTTGGGGTGTGTTGGGTGGGTTGGTTGGGTTGGGGTTGGGGGAAATTGGGTTTGGATTGGGGCTGGGGAAATGTTGGTTGGGTTGGGTTGGGTTGGGGATTTGGGTTGTGGGGTTGGGTTGGGGGTGGGTTGGGTTGGGGTGGGTTGGGCAATGGGTTCTGTTGGGTTGGGTTGGGGTGGTGGGATGGGTTGAGTTGGGTTGGGTTGGGAAATAGGTTGGGATGCATTGAGTTGGGTTGGGAAATGGGTTGAGTTGGGTTGGGGTGGGTTGTATTGGGTTGGGTGGGGTTGGGCTGGGATGGGATGGGATAAACTGAGTTGGGTTGGGTGGGGAAATGGGTTGAGTTGGGTGGGGGTGGGTTGGGCAATGAGTTGGGTTGGGCTGGGTGGGGCTGGGATGGGTTGAGTTGGGTTGGGTTGGACTGGACAGTTGGTTGTGTTGAGTTGTGTGGGGATGGATTGGGATGGTTTGATGAGTTGGGGGGGTTTTGGTTGGACAGTGGGTTGTGTTGAGTTGTGCAGGGATGGATTGGGATGGTTTGAGTGGGGTTGGGTTATGCAGTGGGTTGGATCGGGTTGGTTGGAGGTGGGTGAGGATGAGTAGGGTTGGGTTGAATTGTGTTGAGCAGCGGGTTGGGTTGGGTTGAGTTGAGTTGGATTGGGAAATGGGTTGGGTTGAGTAGGGCTTAATTGTGTTGAGAAATGGGTTGAATTGGGTTGGGATGAATCGGGTTGGGAAATAGGTTGAGTGATGGGTTGAGATGGGTTGAGTAGAGTTGGGAAATGGGTTGGATTGGGAAGCGTTGGGTTCACTGAGTTGGGTTGGGTTGAGTTGGGTTGGGCTGCTCCGGTTTGAGGTATTTCAGGGAAAAAAAAAACAAGTTACTGTAATTTAAGCTAAATGGCCCAAATTGAGTAGAGTTGGGAAATGGGTTGGATTGGGACTTGCTCCGGTTTGAGGTATTTCAGGGAAAAAAAAAAACAAGTTACTGTAATTTAAGCTAAATGGCCCAAATTCCAACTTGCCTCTGTTTAGATAAAATGCTTCCAAATCCAAGCCAATTATTGATGCTAATTGCCCCCCAAAAGTTAATTTTCACCTCAAATTAAGTTTCCATTCCCATGGGATTACCCTAAAGCCAATCGAATCTTTGCTGGGATTCCAAATTCCACGGTACCTCCAAATGAGGCTGTTTATCTAATTAGGCTTACTCCTGGAGGTTGATTTCCTTAATGAGACCTTTCAGAGGTCAATTTTGCTTAATTAGAGCACCTTGAGGTCAATTTTCTATAATTAGGCTCCTCCTGAGGTCAGGTTGACCATCTCACCCTTTGAGGTCAATTTTCCTTAATTAGGCCATTCCAAGGTTAGTTCGATCATCTCACATTTAAGGTCATTTTCCTTAATTAGACTTTAGTGAGGTCATTTTTCCTTAATTAGACTGTTGTATTATAGTATTAATTATAGTATTTATCATTAAATTACAGTATTTCTAATGTCCCAATCTTTATTTTTTATCGATGACCGCTGAACCCATAACATCCATTCATTTATTGCTTTATTACTGATTTATTATCGATTTTTAGGACGTCTGTCTTTTTTTTTCTATCTGTTGTTGTTGTTGTTATTATTATTATTATTAATTTTATTATTATTATTATTATTATTTTCTTTATAATCTCCTTTTTTGCCTACCCCCTCTTCCTCACCCCTCCCCCCAGAATGAACTCCGTGTTTGTACCCGCTCCTCCTAAAGGTACAATAAAGACTTTTCCCACTCTCTGGGGGGAGAGAAAGAGAATTCATTACTTAATTAATTTAATTAATGCCTACCTCACCTCACAGCATCTCCCATGTGCACCAAATCTTGAAGGAAAAAAACCCCAGAAGGACAAACGTTTGGGAAAATCTCACCTTGAAATGGAAGCGATTTTGTGTCTGATATTCTGCAGTGAGGAGGACGGTGTTGATGTCATCCCCAAAAAGCGAAGGTGAGGAGAAACGGGTCAGCGTTGCTTGAAATCCTTGGAGAAAATAACAAATTAAACCAAATCCAACCCAAATCTAAATCTACTCAAAGCCCAATCCAACCCTAAGAGTACCTGAAGCCAGCCCAACTCAAACTCAACCCTAAAACCAACCCTAAACCCAAGCCATACTGAAACGTACCCACACTCAACCCAAACCCAACCCTAAATCCTACAACCCCAAAGCCATTCCCAAATCTGAACCCATTTAACTCCAAATCCAACCCCAAACACCAAACCCAATCCAATCCCAAACGTAAACCATCTCCAACCCAACACCAAACTCAACCCAATCCCAAACCCCAAATCCAACTCGAAATTCCAAACCCAACCCAAAACCCCAAACCCAACTCGAAACCCAACCCCAACCTGAACCTATCCAACATCAAATCCAACCCCAAACCCACCCCAAAACCCCACAGCCAATCCCAAACCCAAACTAACCCAAACAGAAACCTGTCCAGCTCCAAACCCAACCCAACATTAATCCCAAATCCAACCCAAAACCCCAAACCCAACCCCAAATCCTACTAGAAGCCCAACCCAACCCCAACCTAACTCCAACACAAACCTCAAATCCAACCCCAACACAAAATCCCAAACCAAACCCAAAATCCCAAATCCAATCCCAAGCTGATTCTACCCAACACTAAATCCAACCCTTACCCTAAATCCCAAACCCAACTCAAAACCCCAAACCCAATCCCAAGCTGAATCTACCCAATCCCATATCCAAGCTCAAACCCAACTCCAAACCCCAAACCCAATCCCAAGCTGAACCTACCCAATCCCAAATCCAAGCTCAAACCCAACTCCAAACCCCAAACCCAACCTGAAACCCCAAATCCAATGCTAAACCCAAACCCAACTCCAACCCAACATCAACCCAACCCCCAAACTCATCCCGAAATCCCAAATCCCGAATCCAACTCAACTCCAAACCAACCTAAACTTAAACCTACTCAAACCAAACCCAACCCAACCTCAATCCTAAGCCCTAAACCCACCCCAAAACTCCAACCTCAGCCCCAAAACCCCAAATAAACCTAAAACCCGGTTTGGGGATCATGGAGCTCACCCTGCTGCGTCGCCCGCTGCTCTCCCTCCACCCTATAGCCATGGTTGGAGGAGAAGAAGCACCAGGGGACACTGGTGTCACTCTGGGGGCTCCAGCAGCACCCACGGAGGTTGCACAGGTTCTGATCCAAACAGAGCCAAAAAAAAAAAAAAAAAAAAGGTGATTTTTACCCCAAAAAATCCCATATTGTGACACGGATTTGGAAAAGTGAGAGTTGGGAACGTTGGCCTCGTTTTCCATCCATTCACCTCCGCCTCCGAAAATCCCAGTGGGAAGCGGAGCGTCAGAAAAGACAGAAAGGTTTTGGGGAGTAGAAAAAATAAGTAAGGAAAAAAAGATTTAAAAAAAAAGAGGATTTGAAGACGTTTGTTTCTTAAGGCCACGATGAAAAAGTGTTGGGTTTTTGGTCAGGGGAATTAAAGGAATGATTGCTGTGGGATGAACGCGGTCGCACATCGAGGATCGCATGGGAGTGGTGGTTTGGGGTTAAAAATAATAAAAATTGGGATTTGTTCTGCGTTATTTTCAACAGAAGAAGAAAAAAAATAATTAAAAAATGATTTTTTTTTTTTTAAAAAAAGGAAGAAATAAATAAAAATAAAACCCTAAACTCGCGTTGGAAATGGACACGAGATTTCCGGCCCCATACACTTCCACTTCCTTTCACTTTGCTGTAAGAAATGCAGGTTTTCACACCTTTTTTTTTTTTTTTTTAACGTATTTCACCTTCGGCAGCAAAGTTGGGTCACCTGTTCCAATCAAAGCCCTTTCTTTTTTTTATATTGATTTGGCCCCAATTTTGCCCTCCAAACCGCCAAAATTTGGTTCTTCAGCTGAAAACTCTTCGCACCGCTTCGGTGACTGCAAATGGGAAATGTCCTTTGTTGTTTTTTTTTTAACTTTATGTTAAAAAGGAAAACCTACAACGAACTGAGTGAGCAATATCCCCATTTCCCCCTTTTTCTGAGTGCTCGTTTTTTTTTTTACCTCCCGCTGTTCCTCCCTTCCCTCCAGACTGAAAACGATCGAAATGAGAATATTCAGCCGCGAATATTTCGATCAGCAGCGTTCAAATAAATCCATTTTAAGGCTTTTGTGGAGGGGGAACTTGGTGCAGAGCAAAGAATTTTCCTTCCTACCAATGCTGGGACAGAGTCCGCCCGATCAAAAGGGCTCTGGTTGTGATTAGAGCCAGATAAGAGCTATAATTTCGTATCAATATTTAAGCTCGCCGCGCCCTCTGGGGCGATAAGAGGGACCAAAAAGCACAGCTTTGCTCCTGGGTGACCCCAGTCGGGGTGATAATGTGTGAACGTTGCTCTCTGCCCCAGCACAGAGCTGTGATACGGATGGGAGAACGTGAGGTCTCCGATATCAGTGACATTTCAAGGACCCACGGCATTGCTGGCATTCTTTTCGTCGCCGTCGCAGATAAGGGGAGGCTGGCACTCCGTAGTTCTTGAGATACGAAGCCATTGGATTTACTTTAATTAATTTATTTAGGGGCGTTTGGAGTGGGAAAGATAATCGAGATGCGGAAGTTTGTGGCTCTTGTTGTATCGACTCGTTGCCTTGTTTTTTTTCCCCTTAATTTTTTTTTCCCCTAAGGGAATTTGGGGTGAAAAAGAAAATTGAAATACGGTGCTCAGTAGTTCTCATTATATGAGCTCTTTTTTTTTTTTCTTCTTCTTAATTATTTTTTAAGGGTACTTAAAAATTGAGGTGTGGAAAGGATGGGATAACAAAAATGGGAATTTTGCAAGCCAGTGATTAGGCGGAAATTGGCTTAATGGGAAAGGAAAAGAAAAGGGAGGGAAAAAAAAAAAAGGAGAAAAAAAAGGGGGGCGGGAGAAAGGAAAGGAGAAAGGAAAGGAAAAGGAAAACAAAGGGAAGAAAAAGATAAGTGAAAAAGGAGAAAAAAGGGAAGGAGAAAGGAAAGGAAAAGGAAAACAAGGGGAAGAAAAAGATAAATGAAAAAGGAGAAAAAAGGGGAAGGAAAAGATAAAAGGAAAGAAAAGAAAAAAAGGGAAAAAAAAAGAAAATGAAAAGGAAAAAAAGAAAAAAGAAGAGAGAAAAGGAAAAAGGAAAAGAAAAGGAAAAAGGAAAAAAAGGAACAGAAAGGGAAGAAAAGGATAAAAAATGAAAAAAAGGGGAAAAAGGGAAGGAAAGAACAAAAGAGGAAAAAAGAAAACAGAAGAAAAAAGTAAAAGTAAAGAAAATGGAAAAGGAAAAAGGAAAAAAAAGATAAGAGGAAAGGAAAGGAAGAAGAAAAAAAAGAAAAAGGAGACAAAGGGAAAAATGAAAATGAAAGAAAATGAAAAGAAAAAAAAAGGAAAAAGAGGAAAAGAAGAGAAAAAGGAAAAGAAGAAGAAAGGAAAAAGAAAAATATTTAAAAATGGAAAAAAATCAAAATTTGAAGATACTTCAGATTTTGGTTTCTCAAATTTCGGATTTGAACATTTCCAATCTCAATATTTGTTGTCGTTCTGAAAATCCCAGTTTGAAAATTTCAGATTTGGCGTTCTCAGATTCAAACTTTTCAGATTTGCATTTTTTGTTCTGAAAATTCAGGTTTGAAATGTTTGGATTTGACATCTTCGGGTTCAAATATTTCAGATTTGAATTTCTGGTATAGTTCTGTAAATTGGTGTTAGAAATTTTTGGATTTGACATTTTCAGCTTCGAAGATTTCAGATTTGAATTTTTTTGTTCTGAAAATTCAGGTTTGAAATTTTCAGATTCGGCGTTTTCAGATTTGAACATTTCAGATTTGAATTTCTGTTGTTCTGTAAAGCGGGGTTTAAAATTTTTGGATTTGATATTTTGTGATTCAAACATTTCAGGTTTGAATTTCTTTTATAGTTCTGAATATTTTGCTCTGAAAATTCTGGTTTGAAAATTTGGGGCTCGACATTTTTGGATTCTGACATTTCAGATTTGAATTTCTGTTGTTCTGTAAATTGGGGGTTGAAAATTTCAGATTTGAACATTTCAGATTTGAATTTCTTGTTTTTTTCTGAAAATTCAGATTTAAAAATTTCAAATTCAGCATTTTCAGATTCAAATATTTGAGATATGAATTTTTTGTTTTGAAAATTCAGATTTCAATATTTTGGATTTGACCTTTACAGATTCAAACGTTTTCAGATTTTAACTTTTTGGTTGCTGTTCAGAAAATTCAAGTTTGAAAATTTTGGATTTGATATTTTCAGATTTGAAGGTTTCAGGTTTGAATTTCTGTCGTTCTGTTAATTGGGGTCTGAAAATTTTGGATTTGATATTTTCAGATTTGAAGGTTTCAGGTTTGAATTTCTGTCGTTCTGTTAATTGGGGTCTGAAAATTTTGGATTTGATATTTTCAGATTTGAAGGTTTCAGGTTTGAATTTCTGTCGTCGTTCTGTAAATTGGGGTCTGAAAATTTTGGATTCGATTTTTTCAGATTCGAAGATTTCAGGTTTGAATTTTTTGTTCTGAAAATTCAGGTTTGAAAATTTCAGATTCAACATTTTTGGGGGTTTGAAAACCCGAAATGGAAATTTGGGGCGTCATTGCATTGCTGCTGTCAACATTTGCAAGTAAGCAAAAACTGGAGTTGCTCAATGGTTGAAAACTCATTGAGCAAAACTATCTCAGACTTCTTCACTGTTTTGGGGTAAAAAAGCAGATTTTTACGTATTCTGGAGTATTTTCACACCTTGGTGGCGACTTGATCCGGAAGGCAGTCGATCCTCTCTGCTATTTCCACACTCGGGCAACTTGCGGAGAATTCTGCAAGGATCAGAACTTTCTCTCAGCATTTCCACTTCTCCCAAATTCCAGTTCCCCCAAAATCTCCCCGCATTTCCATTTCCCCCAAATTTTCAATTCCCCCAATGTTTCACTTTCCCCTAAATTCCAATTCCCCCCCAAGTTTCAATTCTCCCCAAAAAGTTTCACTTTCCCCAAAACTTCAATTCCCACAGATTTCAATTCCTCCCCCAAAGTCCCCCAACGTTTCGATTTTCCCCCAAATTCCAATTCCCCCAGAATCTCAGTTCCCTCAAAATTTCCCCCAAATTTCAATTCCCCCAAATTTTCCCCACATTATTTCCATTTCCCCCAAAATTTTCAATTCCCCCAATGTTTCACTTTCCCAAAGATTTCAATTCCCCCTCCCCAAAGTTTGAATTCTCCACAAAAGTTTCACTTTCCCCAAAACTTCGATTCCCCCAAACCTCAATTCCCCCAAAATCTCAATTCCCCCAAATTTTCCCCCAAATTTCAATTACCTAAAATTTCAATTTCCCCCAAATTTCAATCCCCCTCCCCAAAAGTTCCACTTCCCAAAAGCTTCAGGTCCCCCAAATTTTGATTCTTCCTCCAAATTCCCCAAAGTTTCAATTTTCCCCAAAATTTCAATTCCCCCAAATTTTCCCCACATTATTTCCATTTCCCCCAAATTTTCCCCGCATTTCCATTTCCCCCAAATTTTCAATTCCCACAATGTTTCACTTTCCCTTAAATTCCAATCTCCCCCCCTCAGGTTTGAATTCTCTCCAAAAGTTTCACTGTCCCCAAAACTTCGATTCCCCCAAAATCTCAATTCCCCCAAATTTTCTCCCACATTTCAGTTACCTAAAATGTCAATTCCCCCAAAATTTCAATTTCCCCAAAATTTCAATCCCCCTCCCCAAAAGTTCCACTTCCCCAAAAAAATTCAGGTCCCCCAGATTTCAATTCCTCCCCCCAAATCCCCCAACGTTTCGATTTTCCCCCAAATTCCAATTCCCCCAGAATCTCAGTTCCCTCAAAATTTCCCCCAAATTTCAATCCCCCCAAATTTTCCCCATTATTTCCATTTCCCCCCAAATTTTCAATTCCCCCAATGTTTCACTTTCCCAAAAATTTCAATTCCCTCTCCCCAAAGTCTGAATTCTCCCCAAAAGTTTCACTTTCCCCAAAACTTCGATTCCCCCAAACCTCAATTCCCCCCAAATCTCAATTCCCTCAAAAATTCCCCCAAATTTCAATTCCCCCAAATTTTAATTTCCCTCCAACTTTTCCATTCCCCAAAATTTTCATTTCATTTCTCCTCCAAATTTTCCATTCCCCCCCCCCCAATTTTCCCAATATCAAAACAACCCGATTCTCCCGTTTCTGCTCTCTCCCAAACCACCCCCAAAATTTCTCTGATCTTCTAAATGAATTTTTTTTTTTTTAAATGTACATTTTTTTCTTCAGGAGAAAACCCCCAAACTTTTCAGGATTCTGATGTCAGAAAATAATTTAAATAAAAGCATAATTCGGAGTTTTTCCGCCCCCGTTTATCAGCACATCTCCAGGGTTCACCTTTGGTCACTGATAAAAACGGGGCCATAAATTCCTCGGAAGCAAACGGTGAAAAATAAAAATAAAAATAAAAATAAATAAATAAATAAATAAATAAATAAATAAATAAAATCCATTTTTCAATTTTTTTTTTTTTTTTTTGCTCATTTTCTGATGTTTTTTAAAAAGATTTTTTAAGCTCGGTTGGGGTTGAATTTTTCAACCCAATTTCTGTGGATTTCAACGTGGTTTTTTTTTTTTTTTTTTTTTTTTTTTTTTTGCACAAAAGCCGATTTTGTGCTTCCTTCAGTTCCCAACAAGCACTGAAAATCCCCAAATATCGATTTTTCTCCCCAAAATGCTGCTCACCGCTGCTGGCTTCGCTCTCCTTGGTTGCCAGAACCCCGATGAGGACGCAGGCCACGACCACCACAGCACAGAAAAGGACGCTCAGAACGATCTCCAATTTGCTGAATTTTGCTTTTCCCATCTGTTTGGGGATTATTTTGTTTATTTTGGTGAAGAAACCCCCCCCAAAAAACCCACAATTTTTAGAAAAAGTTGGAAATTATTTCTGGTTTTTTTGTTTGTTTGTTTGTTTTTTTCGCACTCCCCGAATAAAGGAAAAAGGGGTGGTAAAAACTGGTGGGGAAAATGGGGGAAAAAAATGGAGGGGAAGTGGAAAATGGGGAATGAACTGGGAAAATGGGAATTGGGAATGAATGGGGAAAATGGGGGGAAAAATGGGAAACATGGAATAAACGAGAAGGGTGGAAAAATGGGAAAATGGGGAAAAGGGGAAAATGAGGGGAAAAAATGAGAATGGGGAACATGTGGGAGAAAAATGGGTGGGAAATGTGGGGGACAATGGGGAAAATTGAGAATAAAGGGGGGAATGGGGGAAAAAGGGGGAAAATTGAGGGCAAACTGGGGGAATGAAGGGGAAAATGGGGAAATGAGGGGAAAATGGGGGAATGAAGGGGAAAATGGAATGAAATTGGGGACAGAAGGGAGAAAATGGGGGAAAATGGGAAAAATTGAGAATAAACGGTGGAAGGAAGTGGGAAAAATGGGTAAAAATGGGGAAAATTGGGAAAATGAGGGGAAAATGGGGGAATGAAGGGGAAAATGGGGGAATGAAGGGGAAAATGGGGGAATGAAAGGGAAAATGGAATGAAATTGGGGACAGAAGGGGGAAAATGGGAAAAAAATGGGGAAAATTGGGAAAATGGGGGGAAAATGAGGGAAAAATGGGAAAAAATAGGGGGAGAACGGAAGAAATGTAAAAGAATGGGGAAAAAAGATGGGGAAGAAGAGAAGAATTCTGGTAGAAACTCACCTTATGGGCCCTCTGCCTCCCGCTGCGCTCTCAGGGCAATAAATCCCCGCTTTATTCCCTCTCGTTATCAGCATGGCACCTTGATTGCTAATGAGCTCTGCCAATGGGGGCGGCCCTGAGCGCTTTATGTCTTAATTAGTTGCTTTCCTTTGCTTTTTTTTTTTTATTTTCACGTGTAGGTGTTCATTTGTTCGAGGGTTTCTGTTGGGTTTTTTTCTGCTGATCACGCAAAGGACGTCGCCCGATGGGGGTGGGAATGTGAGGCTGTAAAGATGTGGGACTGAGGGGCGATGGGGGGGAGGGAGGGGGGATAAAATGGGGGAAAAAGGGGGGAAATGGGAGTGGGGAAAGATGGGGGGGTTTCCACGTGAAGGGGGGAGGGAAGGGGAGGAAAGGAAAGTGATAAGTGGGGAAATTGGGGATAAGAATGGGAGTGGAATGGGGATTAAATGGGAATAAAAATAAATAGAATGGGAATAGAACGGGGATAAAATGGGGATAAAGTGGGAATAAAATGGGGATAAGAATGGAAAATAAATTGGGAATAAAATTGGAATTAAATGGGAATAAACATAGATAAAATCGGAATAGAATGGGAATAAAAATAGATAAAATGGGAATAGAATGGGAATAAAATGGGAGTAAGAATGGGAATAAAATGGGAATAAAAATAGATAAAATGGGAATAGAACGGGGATGAAATGGGGATAAAGTGGGAATAAAATGGGAATAAGAACGGGAAATAAATGGGAATAAAATTGGAATTAAGTGGGAATAAAAATAGATAAAGTGGGAAAAGAATGGGAATAAAGTGGGAGTAAGAATGGGAATAAAATGGGAATAAAAATACATAAAATGGGAATAGAACGGGGATAAAATGGGGATAAAATCGGAGTAAGAATGGGAAATAAAAAGGAATAAAATTGGATTTAAATGGGGATTAAAATGGGGAAATTGGAAATAAAAACGGGAATAGAAATGAGGATAAAAACAGAACGAAAGTGAAAATACAAAAGGGAAGAAGAAGAAATAAAAATGGAAATAGAAATGGGGATAAAATGGGGACAAGAAAGGGAATAAAAGGAAATAAAATGGGAATAAATGCTGGGAAATAAAAATGGGATGGGGGGGGGGGTGGGGGGGGGGGAGGGGAAATGGGAAGCTGCGGTTTGAAATAGTTGGGTCACGGTCATGGTTACGGGTGTAGAGTTTGTGGTCGTGGTTATGGTCATGGTTATGGTTATATGGTTTAAGACAGTTTATGTCGTGGTGAATACGGTCCGGTTGTGGTCACGTTTGTGAAAAATGGAAATAAAGATGCGAATGGAAATAGAAGAAAAAAAAAGGAATAAAAATGGAAATATAAAAGTGAATAAAAATGGGAATAAAATGGAAATGGAAATGGAAATGCAAGTAGTGACACTTTTTGAGGGAAAAAAAATAGTAGTTTTTGTGGTATAATAATACTTTTATGAGACAAAAAAGCACTTCTCTGAGCCATTTGAGGAAAATTGCATTTTGGAGGGTGAAAACAGTGCTTTTTTGAGGCAAAATATTGCTTTTTGAGGCAAAGACACGGCATTTCTTGAGGCAAAAACAGCACTTTTTGAGACAAAAGAGCACTTTTTTGACGGAAGTCCGGTTAAGTGTCTGGTTTGAGCTAAGTTTGTCATGGTCCACAGACTTTATGTGATGGTCAAAAATGGACACGTTTAGGTCATGGGTATGGTCATGGTTCATGGAGTCATGGTTATGGTTATGGTCATGGTCATGGTTATGTTACGGTCATGGTTATGGTTATGGTTATGGTTATGGTTATGGTTATGGTTATGGTTATGGTCATGGTTATGGTTATGGTTATGGTTATGGTTATGGTCATGGTCATGGTTATGGTTATGTTATGGTTATGGTCATGGTCATGGTTATGGTTATGGTTATGGTTATGGTCATGGTCATGGTTATGGTCATGATTATGGTTATGGTTATGGTTATGGTCATGGTTATGTTATGGTCATGGTTATGGTTATGGTTATGGTTATGGTCATGGTCATGGTTATGGTTATGTTATGGTTATGGTTATGGTTATGTTATGGTTATGGTTATGGTCATGATTATGGTCATGATTATGGTTATGGTTATGGTCATGGCTATGGTTATGGTCATGGTCATGGTTATGGTTATGATCATAGTTATGGTTATGTTATGGTTATGGTCATGATTATGGTTATGTTTATGGTTATGGTCATGGTTATGGTCATGATTATGGTCATGATTATGGTCATGGTTATGTTATGGTTATGGTTATGGTTATGGTTATGGTTATGGCCATGATTATGGTTATGTTGTTATGGTTATGGTCATGTCATGGTTATGGTCATGGTTCTGGTTATGATTATGATTACGGTGACGAATGCAGAGAATGGTGGGGGGCACCAGGGCCACTGTCTAATAATTAAACTCATAATTACTACAACAAGAACCCCCCCCAGCTCCCCTCACCCCCCCAACCCCCCCACCCCCCCCATCCCAAAATCCCACCATTGTCCATCGGGGCTCCCCATTGTCTTTTGGGGTCGCCATCGTTCCCCTTTGGGGGGGGGGGGAACCTCCATACTCCTGGGGGTCCCGATATTCTTTGAGGGGGGGCTCCCCAATGTCCATTGGGGTTCCTCACGGTCCTGGGGGCGTTCCCATTGTCTGGGGGGGGGGGGGGGGGTTGGGGTCCCATTTTCCTTTTTTTGGGGGGGTTTTTCACATCCATTGGGGTTCACGAAGTCCTGAGAGGTCTCCAATCTCCTGGGGGGGGGTCCCCAATCTTCTGAGGGGGGTCCCCAATCTCCTGGAGGGGGTCTCCAATCTCCTGGGGGGGGGAGTCCCCAATCTTCTGGGGGGGGTCCCCAATCTCCTGGAGGGGGTTCCCCATTTTCTTTGGGGGGGGGGGGGATTTCTTCGTTGTCTTCCAGGTTCCAATTATCTTTGGAGTGGGGGAGGGGCTCATTTCCTTGGGGTCCAAATTGTTGGTGGCGAAAGAGGGGGGGTCCTTATGTTCCTGGGGGGGGTCCTCATTTTCCTTGGGGGGGGGAGAAGGGGGGAGGTCTCCATGTCCATTTCAGCTC
>JARXNR010000534.1:0-27006 GCA_036346035.1 Crossoptilon crossoptilon
AACGGGCCTTTGTGGGAGAAAATGTCGTGTATTTGGGAGAAACCAGGTGTATCTGGGAGAAAAGGCCATTTAGATGGGAGTAAGTGTGATCCTGAGGAGCATCAAGTAGTATTCTTGGGATGAAATGTGAGGTGTTCCTAAGAGAAGTGGTATTTTTGGGAGAAAATATCTTCTTTTGGGGAGAAACGTTCCCAGATCTGTGAGAAAACTGTGTTTCTTGAAGAAAATGTCTTCTTGTGGGTGGCAAAGATCCTATCTATGCGAGAAAGCTGTTTTTTCTGGGAGAAAATGTCCTTGTCTTTTGGTGGAAGAGATGTTTAGGGGACTAGAATAGACATTAGGGATGACAATGTGACGTCTTTGTGAGCAAAGTGGTTTTTACTGAGGGAAAAAGTCCCAGATTTGGGATAGAAAGAGTGTATCTGTGATCTGCCATATTTCTGGGAGAAAACGTCTGATGTGGGAGGGTGAAGGTCATGTATCGGTGAGAAAGCTGGTGTTTCTGGGAGAAAATGCCAGGTATTTGTGAGAAAACAGATGCTTGAGAGGGAAAAGGCCATCTCTTTGGGATCGAAGTGGTATTGCTGGGAGAAAATGCCCCAAATCTGGGAGTAAGTGTCATCATGAGGCGTGTCATGTAGGCGATTTGGAAGGAAATGGAGGTATTTCTAAGAGTAGCGGTATTTCAGGGAGCACATGTTGTCTCTGGGGAAGAAAATGTCCTCTTGAGGGAAGAAAACAGGTCTCTCTTCCCCAAAATGTCATCCAATTGGGAGAAAATCTGCTCTCTTGGGGAGAAAAGTGTTCTTTCTGGGAGAAAGTGACCTCTTCGTGGTTGCAAGTGTCCCATTTGGTCTTGTCATGGGGGCTTTTTGGGAGAAAGCGTGTGGCAGTGGTAAGAGAAGGGGTATTTCTGAGAGAAAAAATCCTCCTTTTGGAAGAGAAGGTGAAATTTCCAAGGGAAAAGTGGTATTTCTGGGGAGCAAATGAGATAGTTGAGGGAGAAAAGTGGGAAAGGGTGGGAAAGAATGTCTTGTATTGGAGGGCAATTGTGGTATTTTTGGCGTGCTGAGTGGTCTCTTGGGGAGAAAAGATGGTAAATAGGGGAGAAAATGTCCTCTGGAGGAGTGCCAAGTAGTATTTTGGGGAGCAAATGTCTGCTATTTCTCAGCAAAGGGCTTTTTTTTTTTTCGGGGGGAGATAGTAGCATAGTTGTTTGGAAAATGACAGGTGTTTGTGAGAAAGCTGGTCTTTTGGGGGAAAAGACCGTTTTTTTCAGAATAAGCTGGTATTTCTGGGAGAATATATCCCACCTTTGGGAGGAAACGGGCCTTTGTGGGAGAAAATGTCGTGTATTTGGGAGAAACCAGGTGTATCTGGGAGAAAAGGCCATTTAGATGGGAGTAAGTGTGATCCTGAGGAGCAAAAAGTAGTAATCTTTGGATGAAAAGTGAGGTGTTAAAAAGAGAATTGGTATTTTTGGGAGAAAATATCTTTTTGGGGGGAGAAACGTTCCCAGATCTGTGAGAAAACTGTGTTTCTTGAAGAAAATGTCTTCTTGTGGGTGGCAAAGATCCTATCTATGCGAGAAAGCTGTTTTTTTCTGGGAGAAAATGTCCTTGTCTTTTGGTGGAAGAGATGTTTAGGGGACTAGAATAGACATTAGGGATGACAATGTGACGTCTTTGTGAGCAAAGTGGTTTTTACTGAGGGAAAAAGTCCCAGATTTGGGATAGAAAGAGTGTATCTGTGATCAAATGCCATATTTCTGGGAGAAAACGTCTGATGTGGGAGGGTGAAGGTCATGTATCGGTGAGAAAGCTGGTGTTTCTGGGAGAAAATGCCAGGTATTTGTGAGAAAACAGATGCTTGAGAGGGAAAAGGCCATCTCTTTGGGATCGAAGTGGTATTGCTGGCTGGGAGAAAATGCCCCAAATCTGGGAGTAAGTGTCATCATGAGGCGTGTCATGTAGGCGATTTGGAAGGAAATGGAGGTATTTCTAAGAGTAGCGGTATTTCAGGGAGCACGTGTTGTCTCTGGGGAAGAAAATGTCCTCTTGAGGGAAGAAAACAGGTCTCTCTTCCCCAAAATGTCATCCAATTGGGAGAAAATCTGCTCTCTTGGGGAGAAAAGTGTTCTTTCTGGGAGAAAGTGACCTCTTCGTGGTTGCAAGTGTCCCATTTGGTCTTGTCATGGGGGCTTTTTGGGAGAAAGCGTGTGGCAGTGGTAAGAGAAGGGGTATTTCTGAGAGAAAAAATCCTCCTTTTGGAAGAGAAGGTGAAATTTCCAAGGGAAAAGTGGTATTTCTGGGAGCAAATGAGATAGTTGAGGGAGAAAAGTGGGAAAGGGTGGGAAAGAATGTCTTGTATTGGAGGGCAATTGTGGTCTTTTTGGCGTGCTGAGTGGTATCGTTGGGAGAAAAGATGGTAATTAGGGGAGAAAATGTCCTCTGGAGGAGTGCCAAGTAGTATTTTGGGGAGCAAATGTCTGCTATTTCTCAGCAAAGGTCTTTTTCGGGGAGATAGTAGCATAGTTGTTTGGAAAATGACAGGTGTTTGTGAGAAAGCTGGTCTTTTGGGGGAAAAGACCGTTTTTTTCAGAATAAGCTGGTATTTCTGGGAGAATATATCCCACCTTTGGGAGGAAACGGGCCTTTGTGGGAGAAAATGTCGTGTATTTGGGAGAAACCAGGTGTATCTGGGAGAAAAGGCCATTTAGATGGGAGTAAGTGTGATCCTGAGGAGCATCAAGTAGTATTCTTGGGATGAAATGTGAGGTGTTCCTAAGAGAAGTGGTATTTTTGGGAGAAAATATCTTCTTTTGGGGAGAAACGTTCCCAGATCTGTGAGAAAACTGTGTTTCTTGAAGAAAATGTCTTCTTGTGGGTGGCAAAGATCCTATCTATGCGAGAAAGCTGTTTTTTCTGGGAGAAAATGTCCTTGTCTTTTGGTGGAAGAGATGTTTAGGGGACTAGAATAGACATTAGGGATGACAATGTGACGTCTTTGTGAGCAAAGTGGTTTTTACTGAGGGAAAAAGTCCCAGATTTGGGATAGAAAGAGTGTATCTGTGATCAAATGCCATATTTCTGGGAGAAAACGTCTGATGTGGGAGGGTGAAGGTCATGTATCGGTGAGAAAGCTGGTGTTTCTGGGAGAAAATGCCAGGTATTTGTGAGAAAACAGATGCTTGAGAGGGAAAAGGCCATCTCTTTGGGATCGAAGTGGTAGTTGTATTGCTGGGAGAAAATGCCCCAAATCTGGGAGTAAGTGTCATCATGAGGCGTGTCATGTAGGCGATTTGGAAGGAAATGGAGGTATTTCTAAGAGTAGCGGTATTTCAGGGAGCACATGTTGTCTCTGGGGAAGAAAATGTCCTCTTGAGGGGAAAAAAGAAAACAGGTCTCTCTTCCCCAAAATGTCATCCAATTGGGAGAAAATCTGCTCTCTTGGGGAGAAAAGTGTTCTTTCTGGGAGAAAGTGACCTCTTTGTGGTTGCAAGTGTCCCATTTGGTCTTGTCATGGGGGCTTTTTTTTGGGAGAAAGCGTGTGGCAGTGGTAAGAGAAGGGGTATTTCTGAGAGAAAAAATCCTCCTTTTGGAAGAGAAGGTGAAATTTCCAAGGGAAAAGTGGTATTTCTGGGAGCAAATGAGATAGTTGAGGGAGAAAAGTGGGAAAGGGTGGGAAAGAATGTCTTGTATTGGAGGGCAATTGTGGTCTTTTTGGCGTGCTGAGTGGTCTCTTGGGGAGAAAAGATGGTAAATAGGGGAGAAAATGTCCTCTGGAGGAGTGCCAAGTAGTATTTTGGGGAGCAAATGTCTGCTATTTCTCAGCAAAGGGCTTTTTTTTTTTTTCGGGGGGGAGATAGTAGCATAGTTGTTTGGAAAATGACAGGTGTTTGTGAGAAAGCTGGGGGGGGGAAAAGACGTTTTTTTTTTTTGTTCAGAATAAGCTGGTATTTCTGGGAGAATATATCCCACCTTTGGGAGGAAACGGGCCTTTGTGGGAGAAAATGTCGTGTATTTGGGAGAAACCAGGTGTATCTGGGAGAAAAGGCCATTTAGATGGGAGTAAGTGTGATCCTGAGGAGCATCAAGTAGTATTCTTGGGATGAAATGTGAGGTGTTCCTAAGAGAAGTGGTATTTTTGGGAGAAAATATCTTCTTTTGGGGAGAAACGTTCCCAGATCTGTGAGAAAACTGTGTTTCTTGAAGAAAATGTCTTCTTGTGGGTGGCAAAGATCCTATCTATGCGAGAAAGCTGTTTTTTCTGGGAGAAAATGTCCTTGTCTTTTGGTGGAAGAGATGTTTAGGGGACTAGAATAGACATTAGGGATGACAATGTGACGTCTTTGTGAGCAAAGTGGTTTTTACTGAGGGACAAAGTCCCAGATTTGGGATAGAAAGAGTGTATCTGTGATCAAATGCCATATTTCTGGGAGAAAACGTCTGATGTGGGAGGGTGAAGGTCATGTATCTGTGAGAAAGCTGGTGTTTCTGGGAGAAAATGCCAGGTATTTGTGAGAAAACAGATGCTTGAGAGGGAAAAGGCCATCTCTTTGGGATCGAAGTGGTATTGCTGGGAGAAAATGCCCCAAATCTGGGAGTAAGTGTCATCATGAGGCGTGTCATGTAGGCGATTTGGAAGGAAATGGAGGTATTTCTAAGAGTAGCGGTATTTCAGGGAGCACATGTTGTCTCTGGGGAAGAAAATGTCCTCTTGAGGGAAGAAAACAGGTCTCTCTTCCCCAAAATGTCATCCAATTGGGAGAAAATCTGCTCTCTTGGGGAGAAAAGTGTTCTTTCTGGGAGAAAGTGACCTCTTCGTGGTTGCAAGTGTCCCATTTGGTCTTGTCATGGGGGCTTTTTGGGAGAAAGCGTGTGGCAGTGGTAAGAGAAGGGGTATTTCTGAGAGAAAAAATCCTCCTTTTGGAAGAGAAGGTGAAATTTCCAAGGGAAAAGTGGTATTTCTGGGAGCAAATGAGATAGTTGAGGGAGAAAAGTGGGAAAGGGTGGGAAAGAATGTCTTGTATTGGAGGGCAATTGTGGTCTTTTTGGCGTGCTGAGTGGTCTCTTGGGGAGAAAAGATGGTAAATAGGGGAGAAAATGTCCTCTGGAGGAGTGCCAAGTAGTATTTTGGGGAGCAAATGTCTGCTATTTCTCAGCAAAGGGCTTTTTCGGGGAGATAGTAGCATAGTTGTTTGGAAAATGACAGGTGTTTGTGAGAAAGCTGGTCTTTTGGGGGAAAAGACCGTTTTTTTCAGAATAAGCTGGTATTTCTGGGAGAATATATCCCACCTTTGGGAGGAAACGGGCCTTTGTGGGAGAAAATGTCGTGTATTTGGGAGAAACCAGGTGTATCTGGGAGAAAAGGCCATTTAGATGGGAGTAAGTGTGATCCTGAGGAGCATCAAGTAGTATTCTTGGGATGAAATGTGAGGTGTTCCTAAGAGAAGTGGTATTTTTGGGAGAAAATATCTTCTTTTGGGGAGAAACGTTCCCAGATCTGTGAGAAAACTGTGTTTCTTGAAGAAAATGTCTTCTTGTGGGTGGCAAAGATCCTATCTATGCGAGAAAGCTGTTTTTTCTGGGAGAAAATGTCCTTGTCTTTTGGTGGAAGAGATGTTTAGGGGACTAGAATAGACATTAGGGATGACAATGTGACGTCTTTGTGAGCAAAGTGGTTTTTACTGAGGGAAAAAGTCCCAGATTTGGGATAGAAAGAGTGTATCTGTGATCAAATGCCATATTTCTGGGAGAAAACGTCTGATGTGGGAGGGTGAAGGTCATGTATCGGTGAGAAAGCTGGTGTTTCTGGGAGAAAATGCCAGGTATTTGTGAGAAAACAGATGCTTGAGAGGGAAAAGGCCATCTCTTTGGGATCGAGTGGTATTGCTGGGCGAAAATGCCCCAAATCTGGGAGTAAGTGTCATCATGAGGCGTGTCATGTAGGCGATTTGGAAGGAAATGGAGGTATTTCTAAGAGTAGCGGTATTTCAGGGAGCACATGTTGTCTCTGGGGAAGAAAATGTCCTCTTGAGGGAAGAAAACAGGTCTCTCTTCCCCAAAATGTCATCCAATTGGGAGAAAATCTGCTCTCTTGGGGAGAAAAGTGTTCTTTCTGGGAGAAAGTGACCTCTTCGTGGTTGCAAGTGTCCCATTTGGTCTTGTCATGGGGGCTTTTTTTTGGGAGAAAGCGTGTGGCAGTGGTAAGAGAAGGGGTATTTCTGAGAGAAAAAATCCTCCTTTTGGAAGAGAAGGTGAAATTTCCAAGGGAAAAGTGGTATTTCTGGGAGCAAATGAGATAGTTGAGGGAGAAAAGTGGGAAAGGGTGGGAAAGAATGTCTTGTATTGGAGGGCAATTGTGGTCTTTTTGGCGTGCTGAGTGGTCTCTTGGGGAGAAAAGATGGTAAATAGGGGGGAGAAAATGTCCTCTGGAGGAGTGCCAAGTAGTATTTTGGGGAGCAAATGTCTGCTATTTCTCAGCAAAGCTTTTTTTTTTTTTTCGGGGAGATAGAAGCATAGTTGTTTCGAAAATGACATATGATTGTGAGAAAGCTGGTCTTTTTGGGGGAAAAGAAGACCGTTTTTTTTTTTTTTCAGAATAAGCTGGTATTTCTGGGAGAATATATCCCACCTTTGGGAGGAAACGGGCCTTTGTGGGAGAAAATGTCGTGTATTTGGGAGAAACCAGGTGTATCTGGGAGAAAAGGCCATTTAGATGGGAGTAAGTGTGATCCTGAGGAGCATCAAGTAGTATTCTTGGGATGAAATGTGAGGTGTTCCTAAGAGAAGTGGTATTTTTGGGAGAAAATATCTTCTTTTGGGGAGAAACGTTCCCAGATCTGTGAGAAAACTGTGTTTCTTGAAGAAAATGTCTTCTTGTGGGGGGCAAAGATCCTATCTATGCGAGAAAGCTGTTTTTTCTGGGAGAAAATGTCCTTGTCTTTTGGTGGAAGAGATGTTTAGGGGACTAGAATAGACATTAGGGATGACAATGTGACGTCTTTGTGAGCAAAGTGGTTTTTACTGAGGGAAAAAGTCCCAGATTTGGGATAGAAAGAGTGTATCTGTGATCAAATGCCATATTTCTGGGAGAAAACGTCTGATGTGGGAGGGTGAAGGTCATGTATCGGTGAGAAAGCTGGTGTTTCTGGGAGAAAATGCCAGGTATTTGTGAGAAAACAGATGCTTGAGAGGGAAAAGGCCATCTCTTTGGGATCGAAGTGGTATTGCTGGGAGAAAATGCCCCAAATCTGGGAGTAAGTGTCATCATGAGGCGTGTCATGTAGGCGATTTGGAAGGAAATGGAGGTATTTCTAAGAGTAGCGGTATTTCAGGGAGCACATGTTGTCTCTGGGGAAGAAATGTCCTCTTGAGGGAAGAAAACAGGTCTCTCTTCCCCAAAATGTCATCCAATTGGGAGAAAATCTGCTCTCTTGGGGAGAAAAGTGTTCTTTCTGGGAGAAAGTGACCTCTTTGTGGTTGCAAGTGTCCCATTTGGTCTTGTCATGGGGGCTTTTTTTTGGGAGAAAGCGTGTGGCAGTGGTAAGAGAAGGGGTATTTCTGAGAGAAAAAATCCTCCTTTTGGAAGAGAAGGTGAAATTTCCAAGGGAAAAGTGGTATTTCTGGGAGCAAATGAGATAGTTGAGGGAGAAAAGTGGGAAAGGGTGGGAAAGAATGTCTTGTATTGGAGGGCAATTGTGGTCTTTTTGGCGTGCTGAGTGGTCTCTTGGGGAGAAAAGATGGTAAATAGGGGAGAAAATGTCCTCTGGAGGAGTGCCAAGTAGTATTTTGGGGAGCAAATGTCTGCTATTTCTCAGCAAAGGGCTTTTTCGGGGAGATAGTAGTAGCATAGTTGTTTGGAAAATGACAGGTGTTTGTGAGAAAGCTGGTCTTTGGGGGGGAAAGTTTTTTTTTTCAGAATTTTTTTTTTACAGAATAAGCTGGTATTTCTGGGAGAATATATCCCACCTTTGGGAGGAAACGGGCCTTTGTGGGAGAAAATGTCGTGTATTTGGGAGAAACCAGGTGTATCTGGGAGAAAAGGCCATTTAGATGGGAGTAAGTGTGATCCTGAGGAGCATCAAGTAGTATTCTTGGGATGAAATGTGAGGTGTTCCTAAGAGAAGTGGTATTTTTGGGAGAAAATATCTTCTTTTGGGGAGAAACGTTCCCAGATCTGTGAGAAAACTGTGTTTCTTGAAGAAAATGTCTTCTTGTGGGTGGCAAAGATCCTATCTATGCGAGAAAGCTGTTTTTTTCTGGGAGAAAATGTCCTTGTCTTTTGGTGGAAGAGATGTTTAGGGGACTAGAATAGACATTAGGGATGACAATGTGACGTCTTTGTGAGCAAGCAAAGTGGTTTTTACTGAGGGAAAAAAAAAAGTCCCAGATTTGGGATAGAAAGAGTGTATCTGTGATCAAATGCCATATTTCTGGGAGAAAACGTCTGATGTGGGCGGGTGTCGGTCTTGTATCTGTGAGAAAGCAGGTGTTTCTGGGAGAAAAAGCCAGGTATTTGTGAGAAAAACAGATGCTTGAGAGGGAAAAGGCCATCTCTTTGGGATCGAAGTGGTATTGCTGGGAGAAAATGCCCCAAATCTGGGAGTAAGTGTCATCATGAGGCGTGTCATGTAGGCGATTTGGAAGGAAATGGAGGTATTTCTAAGAGTAGCGGTATGTCAGGGAGCAAATGTCCTCTTTGGGTAAAAAATGTCGTCTTGCGGGAAGAAGACAGGTCTCTCTTCCCCAAAATGTCATCCAATTGGGAGAAAATCTGCTCTCTTGGGGAGAAAAGTGGTATTTCTGGGAGAAAGTGTCCTCTTCGTGGTTGCAAGTGTCCCATTTGGTCTTGTCATGGGGGATTTTGGGAGAAAGCGTGTGGCAGTGGTAAGAGAAGGGGTATTTCTGAGAGAAAAAATCCTCCTTTTGGAAGAGAAGGTGAAATTTCCAAGGGAAAAGTGGTATTTCTGGGAGCAAATGAGATAGTTGAGGGAGAAAAGTGGGAAAGGGTGGGAAAGAATGTCTTGTATTGGAGGGCAATTGTGGTCTTTTTGGCGTGCTGAGTGGTCTCTTGGGGAGAAAAGATGGTAAATAGGGGAGAAAATGTCCTCTGGAGGAGTGCCAAGTAGTATTTTGGGGAGCAAATGTCTGCTATTTCTCAGCAAAGGGCTTTTTCGGGGAGATAGTAGCATAGTTGTTTGGAAAATGACAGGTGTTTGTGAGAAAGCTGGTCTTTTGGGGGAAAAGACCGTTTTTTTCAGAATAAGCTGGTATTTCTGGGAGAATATATCCCACCTTTGGGAGGAAACGGGCCTTTGTGGGAGAAAATGTCGTGTATTTGGGAGAAACCAGGTGTATCTGGGAGAAAAGGCCATTTAGATGGGAGTAAGTGTGATCCTGAGGAGCATCAAGTAGTATTCTTGGGATGAAATGTGAGGTGTTCCTAAGAGAAGTGGAATTTTTGGGAGAAAATATCTTCTTTTGGGGAGAAACGTTCCCAGATCTGTGAGAAAACTGTGTTTCTTGAAGAAAATGTCTTCTTGTGGGTGGCAAAGATCCTATCTATGCGAGAAAGCTGTTTTTTTCTGGGAGAAAATGTCCTTGTCTTTTGGTGGAAGAGATGTTTAGGGGACTAGAATAGACATTAGGGATGACAATGTGACGTCTTTGTGAGCAAAGTTTTTTTTTACTGAAAAAAAAAAAAAGTCCCAGATTTGGGATAGATAGAAAGAGTGTATCTGTGATCAAATGCCATATTTCTGGGAGAAAACGTCTGATGTGGGAGGGTGAAGGTCATGTATCGGTGAGAAAGCTGGTGTTTCTGGGAGAAAATGCCAGGTATTTGTGAGAAAACAGATGCTTGAGAGGGAAAAGGCCATCTCTTTGGGATCGAAGTGGTATTGCTGGGAGAAAATGCCCCAAATCTGGGAGTAAGTGTCATCATGAGGCGTGTCATGTAGGCGATTTGGAAGGAAATGGAGGTATTTCTAAGAGTAGCGGTATTTCAGGGAGCACGTGTTGTCTCTGGGGAAGAAAATGTCCTCTTGAGGGAAGAAAACAGGTCTCTCTTCCCCAAAATGTCATCCAATTGGGAGAAAATCTGCTCTCTTGGGGAGAAAAGTGTTCTTTCTGGGAGAAAGTGACCTCTTCGTGGTTGCAAGTGTCCCATTTGGTCTTGTCATGGGGGCTTTTTGGGAGAAAGCGTGTGGCAGTGGTAAGAGAAGGGGTATTTCTGAGAGAAAAAATCCTCCTTTTGGAAGAGAAGGTGAAATTTCCAAGGGAAAAGTGGTATTTCTGGGAGCAAATGAGATAGTTGAGAAGTGGGAAAAGTGGGAATGGGTGGGAAAGAATGTCTTGTATTGGAGGGCAATTGTGGTCTTTTTTTGGCGTGCTGAGTGGTCTCTTGGGGAGAAAAGATGGTAAATATAGGGGAGAAAATGTCCTCTGGAGGAGTGCCAAGTAGTATTTTGGGGAGCAAATGTCTGCTATTTCTCAGCAAAGGGCTTTTTTTTTTTCGGGGAGATAGTAGCATAGTTGTTTGGAAAATGACAGGTGTATGCGAGAAAGCTGGACTTTTGGGGGAAAAGACCGTTTTTTTTCAGAATAAGCTGGTATTTCTGGGAGAATATATCCCACCTTTGGGAGGAAACGGGCCTTTGTGGGAGAAAATGTCGTGTATTTGGGAGAAACCAGGTGTATCTGGGAGAAAAGGCCATTTAGATGGGAGTAAGTGTGATCCTGAGGAGCATCAAGTAGTATTCTTGGGATGAAATGTGAGGTGTTCCTAAGAGAAGTGGTATTTTTGGGAGAAAATATCTTCTTTTGGGGAGAAACGTTCCCAGATCTGTGAGAAAACTGTGTTTCTTGAAGAAAATGTCTTCTTGTGGGTGGCAAAGATCCTATCTATGCGAGAAAGCTGTTTTTTTCTGGGAGAAAATGTCCTTGTCTTTTGGTGGAAGAGATGTTTAGGGGACTAGAATAGACATTAGGGATGACAATGTGACGTCTTTGTGAGCAAAGTGGTTTTTACTGAGGGAAAAAGTCCCAGATTTGGGATAGAAAGAGTGTATCTGTGATCAAATGCCATATTTCTGGGAGAAAACGTCTGATGTGGGAGGGTGAAGGTCATGTATCGGTGAGAAAGCTGGTGTTTCTGGGAGAAAATGCCAGGTATTTGTGAGAAAACAGATGCTTGAGAGGGAAAAGGCCATCTCTTTGGGATCGAAGTGGTATTGCTGGGAGAAAATGCCCCAAATCTGGGAGTAAGTGTCATCATGAGGCGTGTCATGTAGGCGATTTGGAAGGAAATGGAGGTATTTCTAAGAGTAGCGGTATTTCAGGGAGCACATGTTGTCTCTGGGGAAGAAAATGTCCTCTTGAGGGAAGAAAACAGGTCTCTCTTCCCCAAAATGTCATCCAATTGGGAGAAAATCTGCTCTCTTGGGGAGAAAAGTGTTCTTTCTGGGAGAAAGTGACCTCTTCGTGGTTGCAAGTGTCCCATTTGGTCTTGTCATGGGGGGGGGCTTTTTGGGAGAAAGCGTGTGGCAGGGGGAAGAGAAGGGGTATTTTTCTGAGAGAAAAAATCCTCCTTTTTTTGGAAGAGAAGGTGAAATTTCCAAGGGAAAAGTGGTATTTCTGGGAGCAAATGAGATAGTTGAGGGAGAAAAGTGGGAAAGGGTGGGAAAGAATGTCTTGTATTGGAGGGCAATTGTGGTCTTTTTGGCGTGCTGAGTGGTCTCTTGGGGAGAAAAGATGGTAAATAGGGGAGAAAATGTCCTCTGGAGGAGTGCCAAGTAGTATTTGGGGGAGCAAATGTCTGCTATTTCTCAGCAAAGGCTTTTTTTTTTTTTTCGGGGAGATAGTAGCATAGTTGTTTGGAAAATGACAGGTGTTTGTGAGAAAGCTGGTCTTTTGGGGGAAAAGACCGTTTTTTTCAGAATAAGCTGGTATTTCTGGGAGAATATATCCCACCTTTGGGAGGAAACGGGCCTTTGTGGGAGAAAATGTCGTGTATTTGGGAGAAACCAGGTGTATCTGGGAGAAAAGGCCATTTAGATGGGAGTAAGTGTGATCCTGAGGAGCATCAAGTAGTATTCTTGGGATGAAATGTGAGGTGTTCCTAAGAGAAGTGGTATTTTTGGGAGAAAATATCTTCTTTTGGGGAGAAACGTTCCCAGATCTGTGAGATAAAACTGTGTTTCTTGAAGAAAATGTCTTCTTGTGGGTGGCAAAGATACTATCTATGCGTGAAAACTGTTTTTTTTTCTGGGAGAAAATGTACTTGTCTTTTGGTGGAAGAGATTTAGGGGACTAGAATAGACATTAGGGATGACAATGTGACGTCTTTGTGAGCAAAGTGGTTTTTACTGAGGAAAAAAAGTCCCAGATTTGGGATAGAAAGAGTGTATCTGTGATCAAATGCCATTTGGGGGAAACGTCTGGGGGGAGAAAACGTCTGATGTGGGAGGGTGAAGGTCATGTATCGGTGAGAAAGCTGGTGTTTCTGGGAGAAAATGCCAGGTATTTGTGAGAAAACAGATGCTTGAGAGGGAAAAGGCCATCTCTTTGGGATCGAAGTGGTATTGCTGGGAGAAAATGCCCCAAATCTGGGAGTAAGTGTCATCATGAGGCGTGTCATGTAGGCGATTTGGAAGGAAATGGAGGTATTTCTAAGAGTAGCGGTATTTCAGGGAGCACATGTTGTCTCTGGGGAAGAAAATGTCCTCTTGAGGGAAGAAAACAGGTCTCTCTTCCCCAAAATGTCATCCAATTGGGAGAAAATCTGCTCTCTTGGGGAGAAAAGTGTTATTTAAGGGATTAAGATAACTATTCGTGGTTACAAGTGTCCAATTTGGTCTTGACATGGTGGCTTTTTGGGGGGGGGAGAAAGCGTGTGGCAGTGGTAAGAGAAGGGGTATTTCTGAGAGAAAAAATCCTCCTTTTGGAAGAGAAGGTGAAATTTCCAAGGGAAAAGTGGTATTTCTGGGAGCAAATGAGATAGTTGAGGGAGAAAAGTGGGAAAGGGTGGGAAAGAATGTCTTGTATTGGAGGGCAATTGTGGTCTTTTGGCGTGCTGAGTGGTCTCTTGGGGAGAAAAGATGGTAAATAGGGGAGAAAATGTCCTCTGGAGGAGTGCCAAGTAGTATTTTGGGGAGCAAATGTCTGCTATTTCTCAGCAAAGGGCTTTTTCGGGGAGATAGTAGCATAGTTGTTTGGAAAATGACAGGTGTTTGTGAGAAAGCTGGTCTTTTGGGGGAAAAGACCGTTTTTTTCAGAATAAGCTGGTATTTCTGGGAGAATATATCCCACCTTTGGGAGGGGGGCCTTTGTGGGAAACGGGCCTTTGTGGGAGAAAATGTCGTGTATTTGGGAGAAACCAGGTGTATCTGGGAGAAAAGGCCATTTAGATGGGAGTAAGTGTGATCCTGAGGAGCATCAAGTAGTATTCTTGGGATGAAATGTGAGGTGTTCCTAAGAGAAGTGGTATTTTTGGGAGAAAATATCTTCTTTTGGGGAGAAACGTTCCCAGATCTGTGAGAAAACTGTGTTTCTTGAAGAAAATGTCTTCTTGTGGGTGGCAAAGATCCTATCTATGCGAGAAAGCTGTTTTTTCTGGGAGAAAATGTCCTTGTCTTTTGGTGGAAGAGATGTTTAGGGGACTAGACTAGAATAGACATTAGGGATGACAATGTGACGTCTTTGTGAGCAAAGTGGTTTTTACTGAGGGAAAAAGTCCCAGATTTGGGATAGAAAGAGTGTATCTGTGATCAAATGCCATATTTCTGGGAGAAAACGTCTGATGTGGGAGGGTGAAGGTCATGTATCGGTGAGAAAGCTGGTGTTTCTGGGAGAAAATGCCAGGTATTTGTGAGAAAACAGATGCTTGAGAGGGAAAAGGCCATCTCTTTGGGATCGAAGTGGTATTGCTGGGAGAAAATGCCCCAAATCTGGGAGTAAGTGTCATCATGAGGCGTGTCATGTAGGCGATTTGGAAGGAAATGGAGGTATTTCTAAGAGTAGCGGTATTTCAGGGAGCACATGTTGTCTCTGGGGAAGAAAATGTCCTCTTGAGGGAGGGAAGAAAACAGGTCTCTCTTCCCCAAAATGTCATCCAATTGGGAGAAAATCTGCTCTCTTGGGGAGAAAAGTGTTCTTTCTGGGAGAAAGTGACCTCTTCGTGGTTGCAAGTGTCCCATTTGGTCTTGTCATGGGGGCTTTTTGGGAGAAAGCGTGTGGCAGTGGTAAGAGAAGGGGTATTTCTGAGAGAAAAAATCCTCCTTTTGGAAGAGAAGGTGAAATTTCCAAGGGAAAAGTGGTATTTCTGGGAGCAAAATGAGATAGTTGAGGGAGAAAAGTGGGAACGGGTGGGAAAGAATGTCTTGTATTGGAGGGCAATTGTGGTCTTTTTGGCTTGATGAGTGGTCTCTTGGGGAGAAAAGATGGTAAAGGGGGGGGAGCAAATGTCCTCTGGAGGAGTGCCAAGTAGTATTTTGGGGAGCAAATGTCTGCTATTTCTCAGCAAAGGGCTTTTTCGGGGAGATAGTAGCATAGTTGTTTGGAAAATGACAGGTGTTTGTGAGAAAGCTGGTCTTTTGGGGGAAAAGACCGTTTTTTTCAGAATAAGCTGGTATTTCTGGGAGAATATATCCCACCTTTGGGAGGAAACGGGCCTTTGTGGGAGAAAATGTCGTGTATTTGGGAGAAACCAGGTGTATCTGGGAGAAAAGGCCATTTAGATGGGAGTAAGTGTGATCCTGAGGAGCATCAAGTAGTATTCTTGGGATGAAATGTGAGGTGTTACTAAGAGAAGTGGTATTTTTGGGAGAAAATATCTTCTTTTGGGGAGAAACGTTCCCAGATCTGTGAGAAAACTGTGTTTCTTGAAGAAAATGTCTTCTTGTGGGTGGCAAAGATCCTATCTATGCGAGAAAGCTGTTTTTTCTGGGAGAAAATGTCCTTGTCTTTTGGTGGAAGAGATGTTTAGGGGACTAGAATAGACATTAGGGATGACAATGTGACGTCTTTGTGAGCAAAGTGGTTTTTACTGAGGGAAAAAGTCCCAGATTTGGGATAGAAAGAGTGTATCTGTGATCAAATGCCATATTTCTGGGAGAAAACGTCTGATGTGGGAGGGTGAAGGTCATGTATCGGTGAGAAAGCTGGTGTTTCTGGGAGAAAATGCCAGGTATTTTGTGAGAAAACAGATGCTTGAGAGGGAAAAGGCCATCTCTTTGGGATCGAAGTGGTATTGCTGGGAGAAAATGCCCCAAATCTGGGAGTAAGTGTCATCATGAGGCGTGTCATGTAGGCGATTTGGAAGGAAATGGAGGTATTTCTAAGAGTAGCGGTATTTCAGGGAGCACATGTTGTCTCTGGGGAAGAAAATGTCCTCTTGAGGGAAGAAAACAGGTCTCTCTTCCCCAAAATGTCATCCAATTGGGAGAAAATCTGCTCTCTTGGGGAGAAAAAGTGTTCTTTCTGGGAGAAAGTGACCTCTTCGTGGTTGCAAGTGTCCCATTTGGTCTTGTCATGGGGGCTTTTTTTGGGGAAAGCGTGTGGCAGTGGTAAGAGAAGGGGTATTTCTGAGAGAAAAAATCCTCCTTTTGGAAGAGAAGGTGAAATTTCCAAGGGAAAAGTGGTATTTCTGGGAGCAAATGAGATAGTTGAGGGAGAAAAGTGGGAAAGGGTGGGAAAGAATGTCTTGTATTGGAGGGCAATTGTGGTCTTTTTGGCGTGCTGAGTGGTCTCTTGGGGAGAAAAGATGGTAAATAGGGGAGAAAATGTCCTCTGGAGGAGTGCCAAGTAGTATTTTGGGGAGCAAATGTCTGCTATTTCTCAGCAAAGGGCTTTTTCGGGGAGATAGTAGCATAGTTGTTTGGAAAATGACAGGTGTTTGTGAGAAAGCTGGTCTTTTGGGGGAAAAGACCGTTTTTTTCAGAATAAGCTGGTATTTCTGGGAGAATATATCCCACCTTTGGGAGGAAACGGGCCTTTGTGGGAGAAAATGTCGTGTATTTGGGAGAAACCAGGTGTATCTGGGAGAAAAGGCCATTTAGATGGGAGTAAGTGTGATCCTGAGGAGCATCAAGTAGTATTCTTGGGATGAAATGTGAGGTGTTCCTAAGAGAAGTGGTATTTTTGGGAGAAAATATCTTCTTTTGGGGAGAAACGTTCCCAGATCTGTGAGAAAACTGTGTTTCTTGAAGAAAATGTCTTCTTGTGGGTGGCAAAGATCCTATCTATGCGAGAAAGCTGGTTTTTCTGGGAGAAAATGTCCTTGTCTTTTGGTGGAAGAGATGTTTAGGGGACTAGAATAGACATTAGGGATGACAATGTGACGTCTTTGTGAGCAAAGTGGTTTTTACTGAGGGAAAAAGTCCCAGATTTGGGATAGAAAGAGTGTATCTGTGATCAAATGCCATATTTCTGGGAGAAAACGTCTGATGTGGGAGGGTGAAGGTCATGTATCGGTGAGAAAGCTGGTGTTTCTGGGAGAAAATGCCAGGTATTTGTGAGAAAACAGATGCTTGAGAGGGAAAAGGCCATCTCTTTGGGATCGAAGTGGTATTGCTGGGAGAAAATGCCCCAAATCTGGGAGTAAGTGTCATCATGAGGCGTGTCATGTAGGCGATTTGGAAGGAAATGGAGGTATTTCTAAGAGTAGCGGTATTTCAGGGAGCACATGTTGTCTCTGGGGAAGAAAATGTCCTCTTGAGGGAAGAAAACAGGTCTCTCTTCCCCAAAATGTCATCCAATTGGGAGAATGTGCTCTCTTGGGGAGAAAAGTGTTCTTTCTGGGAGAAAGTGACCTCTTCGTGGTTGCAAGTGTCCCATTTGGTCTT
This sequence comes from Crossoptilon crossoptilon, assembly GCA_036346035.1. Lineage (NCBI taxonomy): Eukaryota > Metazoa > Chordata > Aves > Galliformes > Phasianidae > Crossoptilon > Crossoptilon crossoptilon. The sequence continues at coordinate 16,847 of JARXNR010000534.1, forward strand.
GTCATGGGGGCTTTTTGGGAGAAAGCGTGTGGCAGTGGTAAGAGAAGGGGTATTTCTGAGAGAAAAAATCCTCCTTTTGGAAGAGAAGGTGAAATTTCCAAGGGAAAAGTGGTATTTCTGGGAGCAAATGAGATAGTTGAGGGAGAAAAGTGGGAAAGGGTGGGAAAGAATGTCTTGTATTGGAGGGCAATTGTGGTCTTTTTGGCGTGCTGAGTGGTCTCTTGGGGAGAAAAGATGGTAAATAGGGGAGAAAATGTCCTCTGGAGGAGTGCCAAGTAGTATTTTGGGGAGCAAATGTCTGCTATTTCTCAGCAAAGGGCTTTTTCGGGGAGATAGTAGCATAGTTGTTTGGAAAATGACAGGTGTTTGTGAGAAAGCTGGTCTTTTGGGGGAAAAGACCGTTTTTTTCAGAATAAGCTGGTATTTCTGGGAGAATATATCCCACCTTTGGGAGGAAACGGGCCTTTGTGGGAGAAAATGTCGTGTATTTGGGAGAAACCAGGTGTATGTTGGAGAAAAGGCCATTTAGATGGGAGTAAGTGTGATCCTGAGGAGCATCAAGTAGTATTCTTGGGATGAAATGTGAGGTGTTCCTAAGAGAAGTGGTATTTTTGGGAGAAAATATCTTCTTTTGGGGAGAAACGTTCCCAGATCTGTGAGAAAACTGTGTTTCTTGAAGAAAATGTCTTCTTGTGGGTGGCAAAGATCCTATCTATGCGAGAAAGCTGTTTTTTCTGGGAGAAAATGTCCTTGTCTTTTGGTGGAAGAGATGTTTAGGGGACTAGAATAGACATTAGGGATGACAATGTGACGTCTTTGTGAGCAAAGTGGTTTTTACTGAGGGAAAAAGTCCCAGATTTGGGATAGAAAGAGTGTATCTGTGATCAAATGCCATATTGGGAAAAGAAAACGTCTGATGTGGGAGGGTGAAGGTCATGTATCGGTGAGAAAGCTGGTGTTTCTGGGAGAAAATGACAGGTATTTGTGAGAAAACGGATGCATGAGAGGGAAAAGGCCATCTCTTTGGGGGATCGAAGGTATTGCTGGGAGAAAATGCCCCAAATCTGGGAGTAAGTGTCATCATGAGGCGTGTCATGTAGGCGATTTGGAAGGAAATGGAGGTATTTCTAAGAGTAGCGGTATTTCAGGGAGCACATGTTGTCTCTGGGGAAGAAAATGTCCTCTTGAGGGAAGAAAACAGGTCTCTCTTCCCCAAAATGTCATCCAATTGGGAGAAAATCTGCTCTCTTGGGGAGAAAAGTGTTCTTTCTGGGAGAAAGTGACCTCTTCGTGGTTGCAAGTGTCCCATTTGGTCTTGTCATGGGGGCTTTTTGGGAGAAAGCGTGTGGCAGTGGTAAGAGAAGGGGTATTTCTGAGAGAGAAAAAAATCCTCCTTTGGAAGAGAAGAGAAGGTGAAATTTCCAAGGGAAAAGTGGTATTTCTGGGAGCAAATGAGATAGTTGAGGGAGAAAAGTGGGAAAGGGTGGGAAAGAATGTCTTGTATTGGAGGGCAATTGTGGTCTTTTTGGCGTGCTGAGTGGTCTCTTGGGGAGAAAAGATGGTAAATAGGGGAGAAAATGTCCTCTGGAGGAGTGCCAAGTAGTATTTTGGGGAGCAAATGTCTGCTATTTCTCAGCAAAGTGCTTTTTCGGGGAGATAGTAGCATAGTTGTTTGGAAAATGACAGGTGTTTGTGAGAAAGCTGGTCTTTTGGGGGAAAAGACCGTTTTTTTCAGAATAAGCTGGTATTTCTGGGAGAATATATCCCACCTTTGGGAGGAAACGGGCCTTTGTGGGAGAAAATGTCGTGTATTTGGGAGAAACCAGGTGTATCTGGGAGAAAAGGCCATTTAGATGGGAGTAAGTGTGATCCTGAGGAGCATCAAGTAGTATTCTTGGGATGAAATGTGAGGTGTTCCTAAGAGAAGTGGTATTTTTGGGAGAAAATATCTTCTTTTGGGGAGAAACGTTCCCAGATCTGTGAGAAAACTGTGTTTCTTGAAGAAAATGTCTTCTTGTGGGTGGCAAAGATCCTATCTATGCGAGAAAGCTGTTTTTTCTGGGAGAAAATGTCCTTGTCTTTTGGTGGAAGAGATGTTTAGGGGACTAGAATAGACATTAGGGATGACAATGTGACGTCTTTGTGAGCAAAGTGGTTTTTACTGAGGGAAAAAAAAAAAAAAAGTCCCAGATTTGGGATAGAAAGAGTGTATCTGTGATCAAATGCCATATTTCTGGGAGAAAACGTCTGATGTGGGAGGGTGAAGGTCATGTATCGGTGAGAAAGCTGGTGTTTCTGGGAGAAAATGCCAGGTATTTGTGAGAAAACAGATGCTTGAGAGGGAAAAGGCCATCTCTTTGGGATCGAAGTGGTATCTGGGATAACATGCCCCAAATCTGGGAGTAAGTGTCATCATGAGGCGTGTCATGTAGGCGATTTGGAAGGAAATGGAGGTATTTCTAAGAGTAGCGGTATTTCAGGGAGCACATGTTGTCTCTGGGGAAGAAAATGTCCTCTTGAGGGAAGAAAACAGGTCTCTCTTCCCCAAAATGTCATCCAATTGGGAGAAAATCTGCTCTCTTGGGGAGAAAAGTGTTCTTTCTGGGAGAAAGTGACCTCTTCGTGGTTGCAAGTGTCCCATTTGGTCTTGTCATGGGGGCTTTTTGGGAGAAAGCGTGTGGCAGTGGTAAGAGAAGGGGTATTTCTGAGAGAAAAAATCCTCCTTTTGGAAGAGAAGGTGAAATTTCCAAGGGAAAAGTGGTATTTCTGGGAGCAAATGAGATAGTTGAGGGAGAAAAGTGGGAAAGGGTGGGAAAGAATGTCTTGTATTGGAGGGCAATTGTGGTCTTTTTGGCGTGCTGAGTGGTCTCGTGGGGAGAAAAGATGGTAAATAGGGGAGAAAATGTCCTCTGGAGGAGTGCCAAGTAGTATTTTGGGGAGCAAATGTCTGCTATTTCTCAGCAAAGGGCTTTTTCGGGGAGATAGTAGCATAGTTGTTTGGAAAATGACAGGTGTTTGTGAGAAAGCTGGTCTTTTGGGGGAAAAGACCGTTTTTTTCAGAATAAGCTGGTATTTCTGGGAGAATATATCCCACCTTTGGGAGGAAACGGGCCTTTGTGGGAGAAAATGTCGTGTATTTGGGAGAAACCAGGTGTATCTGGGAGAAAAGGCCATTTAGATGGGAGTAAGTGTGATCCTGAGGAGCATCAAGTAGTATTCTTGGGATGAAATGTGAGGTGTTCCTAAGAGAAGTGGTATTTTTGGGAGAAAATATCTTCTTTTGGGGAGAAACGTTCCCAGATCTGTGAGAAAACTGTGTTTCTTGAAGAAAATGTCTTCTTGTGGGTGGCAAAGATCCTATCTATGCGAGAAAGCTGTTTTTTCTGGGAGAAAATGTCCTTCCTTGTCTTTTGGTGGAAGAGATGTTTAGGGGACTAGAATAGACATTAGGGATGACAATGTGACGTCTTTGTGAGCAAAGTGGTTTTTACTGAGGGAAAAAGTCCCAGATTTGGGATAGAAAGAGTGTATCTGTGATCAAATGCCATATTTCTGGGAGAAAACGTCTGATGTGGGAGGGTGAAGGTCATGTATCGGTGAGAAAGCTGGTGTTTCTGGGAGAAAATGCCAGGTATTTGTGAGAAAACAGATGCTTGAGAGGGAAAAGGCCATCTCTTTGGGATCGAAGTGGTATTGCTGGGAGAAAATGCCCCAAATCTGGGAGTAAGTGTCATCATGAGGCGTGTCATGTAGGCGATTTGGAAGGAAATGGAGGTATTTCTAAGAGTAGCGGTATTTCAGGGAGCACATGTTGTCTCTGGGGAAGAAAATGTCCTCTTGAGGGAAGAAAACAGGTCTCTCTTCCCCAAAATGTCATCCAATTGGGAGAAAATCTGCTCTCTTGGGGAGAAAAGTGTTCTTTCTGGGAGAAAGTGACCTCTTCGTGGTTGCAAGTGTCCCATTTGGTCTTGTCATGGGGGCTTTTTGGGAGAAAGCGTGTGGCAGTGGTAAGAGAAGGGGTATTTCTGAGAGAAAAAATCCTCCTTTTGGAAGAGAAGGTGAAATTTCCAAGGGAAAAGTGGTATTTCTGGGAGCAAATGAGATAGTTGAGGGAGAAAAGTGGGAAAGGGTGGGAAAGAATGTCTTGTATTGGAGGGCAATTGTGGTCTTTTTGGCGTGCTGAGTGGTCTCTTGGGGAGAAAAGATGGTAAATAGGGGAGAAAATGTCCTCTGGAGGAGTGCCAAGTAGTATTTTGGGGAGCAAATGTCTGCTATTTCTCAGCAAAGGGCTTTTTCGGGGAGATCAGCAGCAGTAGGTGTGGGAGGTGGGTCTTGTGGCAGGACACGTCAGTGTTCCTGAGGGACTTGGGATTATTCCGAAAGCTAGTAGGGGAATCCCCTGGGTTTCCCTCTTCGAGAGTAAAGGGGTCCAAGACGGCCGGTGGCTCTTCAGGAAGGAAGTCTTAAAGGCGCAGGAGCTGGCTGTCCCCCTGAGCAGCAAAATGAGCCGGCGGGGAGGGAAGAAGACCGGCGGGGATGGATGAACAGGGAGCGATTCTTGAGGCTGCGGGAGAACAAGAGAATCTAGCTCCAGTGGAAGAAGGGACGGGTGACTCCGAAAGAGAAGTTGCTGGGATGTGTGGAGGGAAAATCCGAAAGGCCCAGCTTGAGCTCAGCCTGGCCGCTGGGCTTAAAAGGAACAAGGAGCCCTTTTACAAAGACATCAGCGGTATGAACCCTGGAGCGGGTTCAAAGAAGGGTGCCAAAACTGGTGAGGGGTCTGGAGAGCACTGACGAGGAGCGGCTGAAGAGCTTGGAAGGAGGGAAGGAAACTTGTTCAGTCTGGGAGAGGAGCTCAGGACCTTCTTGTTCTCTCTAAATCCCTGAAGGGAGGTTGTAGTGAGCTGGGCTGGCCTCTTCCCTCGTGTCAGAGTGCGGACTCTCTCTCCCGAAATAGCAGTGCTCTCCCAAATGCATGATATTTTCTTCCAGAAAGATCACTTCTCAATCTGAAATATGACCATTTGTTCCAAAAAGACGATGTTTTCTCCCCGAAATACAAGCATTCTCCAAAATAGATGACATTTTCTCCCAGAAATGCCAGCTTTATCAAAGATATATGAACTTTTCTTCCAAATACATGATATTTTCTCCCAGAAACATCAGTTTCCTTTTTCTCCAAAAAATACAACACTCCAATACCAAGTATGTCACTTTCAGCCAAAACTATCACATTTTCTGACAGAAAAAAAAAAACAGCTTTCTTCCAAAAATATGACATTATCTCCACAAAATACCACCATTCTCCCACAGAGATGGCATTTCATCCCACAAGTACTACTTCACACTCCGCACGATGATACTTTCCATCAAGAATATGGCATTGGACCGCAGAAAGACCAGCTTTCTGCCTAAGAGATGACATTTTCTCCCAGAAAGACCACTTTTCTCCCAGAAATACAGCAACTTTTCTGCCAGAAACACCATGCTCATCCCCTCCAGATGTTGTCTTTCACCCCAAAAACCTTTCCTCTCACTACTCCCTGCTTTTTCAAAACTAGATGCTCTTCTCTCCCAGAAATACTAGCGTTCTCTGCAAGATGGGACCTTTTCCAACCAAAGATGGCAGAGTCTCCCAGAAACAGCACTTTTCTTCATCAGAACTGACATTTTCTCCAAAAAAAATACTACTTTCAACCGTTCCAGGTGACATTTGCAGCCAAACATAGGAGAGATTCTCCCCAAAGTACCACTTTTCTCTCATGTCGATTGCATTTTCTCCCAGAAATACCACCATTGCAACTCGAAAGACCACATTTCCCTCCAGAAATGCACTATTTTTGCCCAGAAATGCCAGCCTTCTCCCAAAAGAGAGGACATTTTCTCCCAGAAAGACCTTTTTTCTATCCTTCCTATTGCTGTTTCCTCCAAAAAGAGATTTCCTTCCAGACGTACCAGCATTCCCTCAAAGAGAGGACATTTTCCCCCGGAAATACCATCTTTTCTCCCAGAAATACCAGCTCTCTTAGAAATAATTCTTCACATTTCCTCCCCAGTATACTACTTCACACTCCTAACTATCAGACGGACGTTTCATCTCCCAAAGGGGTGACATTTTCTGCCACAAAGACCAGCTGTCTCGTAAATAGAGGACGTTTTCTTCCAGAAATACCAGCTTTTTCACAAATATACCACCTCACCCCCACTCCCCCAGAACGATGATCCTGTCTCCTGGGAGTACCACTTTTCGGAGAAATACCTCATGCTTTCTCCAAACAATACGACATTATAATCCTCAAGATGACATTTTCTGCAAAAAGAGGACATTTCCTCCCAGAAATACCAGCTTTTTTTCCCAAGCACATGAGATTTTTCTCCCAGAAACACCGCCTTTCTCCTCCAAAGCAAGGACAATTTCTACCAAAAGAGGACATTCTCTCCCAGAAATACCCGCTTTTTTTCCCAAGCAGACGATATTCTTGCCCAGTAAAAATACCAGCTTTCTCCCCATTCGATGACATTTTCTCCCAGAAATGCCCGTTTTTCGCCCAAAGGTCGGCATTTGCTTCCAAAAAGAAGACATTAGCTCCCAGAAATACCAGCTTTCTCCAATCCACTGACATTATCTCCCAGAAAGACTACTTTTTGCCCAAACACATGACATTCTCCACCACAACTATCACATTTCAATCCTAAAGAGGACACTTGCTTCCAGACCTATGGCATTTCCTCCCAGAAATACCACCCTTCTCCCAGATACGTGGCTGTTCCTCCCGCAGGTCCTACTTGGCCATCCAAAAGAGGACATCTCCTCCCCAAAGAAGGAGACTTGCTCCCTGAAAAACCAGCCTTCTCCTCAAACAGGTGAAGTTTTCTACCAGAAATACAGCTTTTCTTCTTAGATACATATTCTTCACGCTTCATCCACAAAATGCTACATGACAATGCCAAAGGTGACGTTTTCCAACAAAAATACCATCTTTTCTCCCACAGATACCACCATTCTCCCAAACAGATGACATTTTCTACCACAAGTACTACTTCACACTCCACAGGATGATACTTACCGTCATACTTTTCAATACTTCATATCACAGTTTCCTCCAAAAATAGATTTCCTTCCAGACATACCAGCATTCCCTCAAAGAGAGGACATTTTCCCCTGGAAATACCATCTTTTCTCCCAGAAATACCAGCTTTCGTCGAAATACTCCATATTTCCTCCCAATTACACTACTTCACACTCCTAACAATCAGACTGCCGTTTCATCTCCCAAATGTGTTTCTGCCAGAAATACCAGTTGTCTCTTAAATATGTGAAGCTTTCTTCATATACAATCCTCAAGATGACATTTTCTCCAAAAAGAGGACATTTTCTCCCAGAAATACCTGGACTCTTCTGAATATTTCCCATTTCCTCCCAAATATACAACATTACACTCCTCAAGAGGACAGTTTCTCCCAGAAATGTGGCATTTCATCACACATACACCATTTTTTATCCCCAAGAGAGCTCATTTTCGCCCAGAAATAGCACTACTCCAAGAAATAGCTCCCATTTTCTAAGAAAAATTTCTAAGAAAAGCTGCTTTACCTACTCAAGATCACACTTACTCCCATCAAGATGGCATTTTGCCACAGAAATACCACCTTCTTCCCCAAAAATAGGACATTTTCTCTCCAAAACATGACATTTTCTCCCAGAAATACCACTTCTCTTAGAAATACCTCACGTCTCATCCCAAGACTACTACTTGACGCTCCTCAAGATCACACTTACTCCCATCTAAATGGCCTTCTCTCCCAGATACACCAGGTTTCTCCCGAACAGAAGACATTATCTCCCAGCAACAACCGTTTTCTCCCAAAGATGGGATATATTCCCCCAGAATATCTGCTAATTCTGAAAAATGCGGCCTTTTTCCCCCAAAAGACCAGCTTTCTCACAAACACCTGTCATTTTCCAAACAACTATGCTACTATCTCCCCGAAAAAGCCCTTTGCTGAGAAATACTTGACATTAGCTCTCCAAAATTCTACTTGGCACTCCTCCAGAGGACATTTTCTCCCCTATTTACCATGTTTTCTCCCCAAGACACCACTCGGCACACCAAAAAGACCACCGTCGCTCTCCAATACAAGACACTCTTTCCCACCCTTGTTTTTTCTCCCTCAGCTATCTCATTTCTTCCCAAAAATACCACTTTTCCTAGGGGAATTTCACCTCCTCTTCCAAAAAGAGGATTTTTTCTCTCAGAAATACCCCTTCTCTTACAACTGCCACACGCTTTCTCCCAAAAAGCCTCCAGGACAAGACCAAATGTGACACTTGCAACCGAGAAGGGGACACTTTCTCCCAGAAAGAACACTTTTCTCCCCAACAGAGGAGGATTTCTCACAATTGCATGACATTTTCTGTAAGAAAGACCTGTTTTCTTCCCCAAAGACAACATGTGCTCCCTGAAATACCGCTACTCTTAGAAATACCTCCATTTCCTCCCAAATCGACTCCATGACACGCCTCATGATGACACTTACTCCCAGATTTGGGGCATTTTCTCCCAGCAATACCACTTCGATCCCAAAGAGATGGCCTTTTCCCTCTCTAGCATCTGTTTTCTCACAAGTTCCTGGCATTTTCGCACAGAAACACCAGCTTTCTCACAGATACATGACCTTCTCCCCCCACATCAGACATTTTCTCCCAGAAATACCACGACTCTTCGGAATATTTCCTCCCGTATATACAACTTTACACTCCTCAAGAGGACAGTTTCTTCCAGAAAGGTGGCATTTGATCACACATACACCATTTTTATCCCCAAGAGAGCTCATTTTCTCCCAGAAAAAGCACTACTCCAAGAAATAGCTCCCATTTTCTAACAAAAATGCTGCTTCACCCTCCTCAAGGTCACACCCCAAAAGACCAGCTTTCTCACAAACACCGGTCATTTTCCAACCAACTATGCGACTATCTCCCTGAAACAGCAGTTTTCCGAGAAAGACCTTTCTTTTTCTTTTAGTACTTTTCCCCTAAAAATGTGTCATTTTCTTTCAAAATACTGCATTGCAGTTGGAAATAGGATTTCTTTTTCTGGAATATGATATTTTCTCCCCTAATTGGAATGTTTCATTCAAATGCTCAAGTTTTCTCTAGTTACGCTGTTTTGTTTCTCCTAAAAAAATAAAAAATAACTGACATTTTCCCTCAGATATACCATTGTCAGGTGAAATATTTGTCATTTTTCTCACAGATAATATATTTTTCCCCTAAGTGTGGCGTTTTCTTTCAGAAATTCCACGTTTTTCACAGATTTGTGATCCTTTCCTTTCAAAAGAGTTCAGAAAATTGATATTTCCGGGCAAAAATTCCATATATTAGGGAAAAAAGTGATATTCCCTTGGAAAATATCCTTTTTTTGGAGAATGCTGGTATTTCTGATGTGAAATGTCCCTTTTCTTGGTGAAATCTCCTATTCGTTGAATGAGACTGGTATTTCGCGATGACAATGTGATATTTCTGAGTAATTTGGCATTTTAGACTGTAAGGTCGTAAGGTACAGGTGACCAACTGTCAGTCGAAAGAAAGAGATATGCACTTCCTACGTAGCACAGCGTGGAGGATTCTGCCTGTACACAAGGCGACCATGTAGCAGTTTCCAGCAAGTCAAACTCTCCGCAGCGGTTCACCGCGAGTGCCGCTTTCTGCCTTCAGCAGCAATCTCGTTTTTCTCGGGTGCCGAGAAAGTGCGACATCAGGCTACCGCATGGCCGGCAAGCAGGGGCTTTTTTCTCCGCAGTACAGAAACAATGGCACTCGACTTTCTGTAACGACCTCCCTGAGAGCACAACGAGTGACGCTCCTGGGACTTCTAGCTGCCTTATTTGAGGAGTTTTTTTTTTCCCTTCTACTCTATTCGTCACAGAATGCTGAAGTGTAGCATCGGATAAACACACGGAAATGAAATGCTGTTAGGAATAAAGGGATAGACAGAAGAATGAGAGAGAAGCGTAGTGCAGAATGCATGGACACAAGGAGAAGTCAGAACCGCTCCTTTGCGATGTGCGCAGAAGAAGCCGCTCGTCGGAGAAAAGCATCCGGCTGAAGTCGCTCTTTCTCGGCATGCGAGAGAAACGAGACCGCTGCTGAAGGCTGACAG
>JARXNR010000630.1:0-35000 GCA_036346035.1 Crossoptilon crossoptilon
GCTGCCTGTTGGCCAAGCGCGGTGCCAGTGCCAGGGATGTGGCAGAGCCCCGAGGGCTGGAACTGTGGCAGTAGCAGATTCCCACCTGCTGTGGAGGGAAGCAAGCCTCTGCTGCAAGCACATCTATCATGTGGGCAGCCAGATCGGTGCTGTGGAGGCTCGGCGCTGTCATACTCTCAATGGTCATGAGTAAGACATTCACCCTTTCAGGGTACAGGAGGTATTTCAGAAGGCTCTGTGGGAAGAAGGAGAGGAGGAATGACTCATTCCCACGGCTGAGCAGCCGTGTCGGGGCCTCAGGAGAGCTGGGAGCAGGGACTAGGCTGGGTGATGCCGAGGATACAAAGTGTGAGGGCCCTATGGGCACCAGGGCTGCTCGGGGAAAGCGCCTGCACTCTTTCTGACACTGCAGGCCTGGGTTCTCCTGTGGGCTCAGGGTTTGCTCTTTGTACCTGGAAGATATTACTGGCTCTGTTCTCACGGGAAGCCTCCTGGTGGAGCAAAGCTAGCTGGCTCTCCCAGAGCTGTGGCACCTTGGGCTCCTTCTGCTCCAATGACAATCCTGGAGAAGAGTGCACACAATGTGAGTGAGGGGCCTGGGCACCTGGAGGTCTGAGGGACCTAGCCCAACGCAACTCCTCTCACTTGGGGTGGTGATGAAGGTGAAAAGCTGACAGACAGCCTTTATCACCTCATCTCTGGTCCTCTCATCCGTGGAGGTGCAGCACAGGATGAGGTGCGGCACAGGGAAGCGTTGGTTCTCCTGGCACTTGTGCTGGAAGATGGCGGTTCCCATGAAGCAGGAGCACAGCTGGGGAGAGAGGCAGCAGAGGTGCATGGCTGAGCGAGGCAGCAGGGCCCAGCTCAAGCTCTGTGCAAGCCTGGAGACAGGTGAGACAGGTGGGCTCCGGCTGGGGAGCCAGGACGTGGTCCCCAGAGCTGTGCACACCAGGGCGCCCTACCTCTGGCAAGGAGCAGGTGTTGGTGAAGGCTAGCAGCCTGACAGTGCACGCCGCGGCCCTCTCCTCCACGGCCGCCAGTTGGCACATGGTGAAGGGCAGCAGGAGCTGTGGAGAGAAAAGCTGCCGGTGTGCCCCCAGGACGAGGCACTCGTCCTTGCGCTCGCTCCCCAGCTGCAGGAGGGCTGGGTGTTTGTGTCCCTGTCCTACTGCAGCCCCGCCGCCCTCCCGCTGCTCCCCACCCATCCCTCTGACCCCACAAGGGCTGGCCTCGGGCCAGCACCCTCTGTCCGTAGCAGGCCCTGGGGGGACCTTGCATTGATCCCCCCTTCACAGCCTTGCACCGTCCCCACAAATCCCAGTCTTGCCACAGCCAGACCTCCAAGATGTTCTGCAGCTCCATGAGGACAGTGGTGCTGGCGCTGCCCACCAGCCCCTGCAGCAGGCGGTGCAGGGCTTCCATGGTCTGCAAGAAGGACAGGGGTCAGGGCAGCCATCCCTGCTGTGTCCTGCTGGCAGCAGAGGGGCATCCCGGATGGTGGTACCCAGGAAGCATTCCCAGGGCTCAGCCCGTGCTCACCTCCATGCAGGATGCAGCATCCTGGTCCGTGTCATCCTCGTGGCGAGGGAGATGGAGGACAGTGCTGATGCAGGCGTGCAGGAGACCATTCTTCTCCTTCTCGGGAAGCAGCTGTGCTCTGCTGCAAGGGGAGAGAGGGCAGAGGCGTGATGCTCTGCTCAGGGCCCCCAGCCAGAACCAGTGCCACCACGTTGGCCAAAGCTGGGCTGGGGTAGTACCTCATGGCCTACTGCCGCAGCTCCACGTCTAGGCACTCGGCAGGCTCCTCCTGCAGCAGCACCTGTGGGCACAGCAGGATGGGATGCTGCAGTGTATCCTGTTTGGTGTGCGGAGCCCAGGCACCCCATCCCAGCTCCTGGTGCTCCCCTTACCTCAATGCACTGTGCCACCTCCAACGTGCAGGCACACAGGTGCTTATGAGCCTCGCTGTCCTTGAGGGCGGCTGTGCAGGCAGTGTGGATGCAGGCCAGAAAGCTCAGCTTCTGTGCCTGTGCCTGAGACAGGGAGGGGAGTTACAGGTGCTGGCATCAGGGGACCCCAGCACCCTCAGGGCACGGCTGGGCAGGGGAAGCACAGATGCCCGCTACCTGGGGGCTGCACGTGCAGCAGGTGTGGATGTAGCTCAGGGGATCCTCCTCCTGCGGTGACACAATGAAGGCAGAAGGATCCTCAGCTGAGCCCAATGGCCCTTGCAGGGGCTGCACCTCACACACCTCATAGGGCCCCTGCTGGGCCACGGGGGTGCAGGATGCCCTAGGTCTCTCTGGCCATGGCTCTTGGGGTTGGCTTGGAGGTCTCTGTTCTATCTTGAAGCACAAGAGGGAACAGCGGCAAATGCGCCTGCTGTTCCAGCTCTGCCTTCAGGGGGACGAGTACCACTGTAAGATGGCAGTGATGTCACCCCATTCTGCCCAGCTCCACCCAGAACCCCCCCTCTTGCCCTGGGCTTGCCCATAGCCCTGCAGCCATCGGGGCAGTTTTGTTCTGGAAGGAGCCCTCAACTTCACTGTGTGCATTTGCCCCAGCTGCAGCGCTGGGGTCTGGGAGTCCTTCTCAGGGCCCTTCAGCCCCGCATCCCCCCCGGTAAAATTAAACTGTGTCACCGTTTCCACTGGGACAGAGTTGAGTTTTCCTTTTTGGCATCTGGTGCTCTCTTCTGGCTTTAGGAGAAAAACAAAGAGTGTTGATAACACGGCAGCGTCTCTGTTGCTGAGCAGTGCTGCACTGAGCTGCAGGCGTTTCAGCTTCTCAGCTCATCGTGGTGTCCTGCTGGGGAGGGGCTGAGGGGGCACCAGGAGCTGAGAGGGCACAGAACCGGGACAGCTTGTGGCAACTTAGGCATGGGCTCCGTTGCTTGTGCAGGACAGAGACCTTTATCGTACATGCTCACAGCCTTTTATACCCCTGCAACAGCCCCTTGGATCCGTGAGTATTTACATCTGGCACAAGTAGCTGCTGAGCTTCTTTACTCATCCCAAGGTGTTTTGGATATCAAAGCACTTTATTTTCATGTGGTCCCACATCAGTGCACGCCGTCACAAGGGATGGGCAACAACATCTTCATTGCAAGCTCTGTTATGCAAGTGAGAGATGGAAGGAAGAACTCAGGGGAGAAAAGATCCTTGGATTTGTTTCATTAGCGTGATACTGGTATGCCTGTCAGTGTTTCTTGAGATTTATACACACTAGAAAGTGTGATTGCTGTGTGGTTTGATTAAATCTCATTGCAGTAACATCTGCAAACAACACTATGTTGGGAGGAGCTGCAGAAAGATGTTAACAAATTGGAGGGCCGGGCAGTCGCCAACAACATGAAGTTAACAAGAGCAAGTGGGACAGCCCTGGCTCTGTGCACACACTGCAGGAGGAGAGGCTGGAGAGCTGCCCCACAGAAAGGGCTCTGGGGGTTCTGGTTAATGGCAAATCGCATGTGAGCCAGCAGCGTGCCCTGACAGCCCAAAGGACCAATCATACCCTGGGGTGCATCAGGCCCAGTACTGCCCAGGAAAGGACTGTCCCGCTCTGATCTGCTGTGCCCACTGCAGCCTGTGAGAATGTCCGGCACCGCTTCCCGAAGTGGCTGCATTCTCCTTGGGATCTGTGCCCAGCAGTGCCCACAGCCTGCTCTGCTGCGCTGTGTGAAGGCAAGTCCTACCCTGGGGACAGATGGCTGCAAGCCCTCATTGCTCTTGGTTCCCGAGGCTTCTAAGGTAATGCTTTGGCATCCCCCACTTAGCCAGGTGCTGCTCCCTGCATCCCCTTGACTTGCTGATGCACTGCTGCTCTGGCAATCCCTGTGCCTTCCCTGAGTGGTGTCTTGTGGAATACAGAAATGACACACGGGTTTGGTATGCACTAAGGAAAGAGGAGGAGTGGAAGCAGGTCCCAGCTGGGCATCACGGCAACCCCCATCCTGACCTACCTCGGTTCCATCGGTGCCCCTATGTAATGGGTTTGAGGCTCTGGGACTTGAGGGAGAGGTGCATGAGGATGCGGTGGGAGGCCCACCCATGAGGTTTCCTAGGGTGAGGCAGCTGACTCCACAGCTCGAGACTGCCTCAGCCAAGAAGGACAGCAGGGAGGTGTGCTGCCTCCCTGGCACCCAGGTCAGGGTTATTTCTAGGAAACTTCCTTGTCTGGTTCGCCCCTCTGATTGTTATCCATTAGTGACAGTTCAGGCCGGCAGTGATGGAGTTGCTGACAGAAGCCTGAGGACTACCAAAAAGGACTTCAGGGGCCCAGGGTGCTTAGTAGAGGGAGTGGGTGTACAGCTTGTATTTTCCACTATCCCTTCAGTGGCAGGGGATTGGAAGGGATATTGAAAGGAGCAGGAAAACCCATCTCATAATTATGTGGCTGAGAGGCTGCTGCATTCACAATAATTTTGATTTCTTTGCCCATGGGGTGGTTTGCTTGGCACCTGGCCTGATGGGTCCCATCTGTCTCAAAGGGGGAAATGGATCCCAGCCCAGCGTGTACTCGCAGTTCCTCCATTATTGCCATAGAGTCATAGAATCATAGAATCACTCAGGTTGGAAAAGACCTTAAAGATCATCGAGTCCAACCATGACCTATCCATACTACCCTAACTAACAACCCTCCGCTAAATCATGTCCCTGAGTACCACATCCAAATGGCTTTTGAACACATCCAGGGATGGTGATTCAACCACTTCCCTGGGGAAACTCAGGGAGGGTAGATTTAGGTTAGATATAAGGGAAAAAAATCTGCTACAGTGGACGTGGTGAGGCACTGGAACAGGCTGCCTGCTGTTGTGGTGGATGCCCCATGCCTGGAGATCTTCAAGGCAAGGCCAGTAACACAGCTCCGCGTGGCACAAGAACTAAGGCATTGCAAGGGCTTACCACCCTTGCTGATGAATTGGCAGAGAATTCAGGAATAAATACTTCTATCCCTGGATGGCTGGAGTCTTGGTTTGGTAAACGGAAAGGAATGATTGTGTCCATATTTACTTCTTTGGTTGTAGTAGCAGGAACCCTGATGGCCATCACTTGCTGTGTGAGGGGACTGGGACAGCAATTGATCAAGACAGCACTATTGAAGCAAACACCAGTGGAGCCACCACCATATTCGGATAAAATGATGGTTTTAGAGGAGATGGGGAATGAAGAAAGGGAAGAAGAGGAAGATGTCCATGCAACTGTACCATAGAAAAAAATTGCAGAAATCAACCATGCATAAAGAAGAAAAGAGGGACAAATTGTGGGAATTGTGGGAATGGAATGTTGTTTCTGCATTAGATATTGAAAAGGGGGAACTGAGCTGAAGAAGTAGAGCACAATGTGTTTGTATTTTGTAACTTGTCCTGAGAAATAGCTGATATGAAAAAGTAGAAACACCAGATATTTTAGAAGCATATTTTAGAAATACAGTTGCTGAATTATCTGATTATTGCAGTTTTGCAATCAAGAATTAGTTTTTAAATGCTGTGAATAGAATGGCTATAGTATTGTGGACTAGAAAGCGTGTTGTAAGGCTGTTCTGTTTGGACAAGAGACCCTCAGCAAAAGAAAAACAGACTTAACAACCATCAAGGCAGCCAGGGCCTCCACACAAGGCTGGACTGTCTCACTCTGTGGGCAGGCTGGGATGCAGCAGGCGGGCATCATGATACTCCCCTCTGTCCTTCTTCCAAACTTATCCCTATCCGAGAACGAGATGTCCAGAAATAATGGCCGAGTGCTGAATGTGCACATGTCAGAAGTTAAATAATTAGCAGTACATGTTTAGCTAGCAACAAGTTATGTGTAGCTGGTTTCCGTGTATTTAGTTGAGCACTGGGAAGATGTGTGAACCTGAAGCACTCAGGCAATGAGGAACCAGGCGAGGGAAAGATCAGCAACGGGTAATAGGGCATAAAAGATGTCACACTGTCTCTGCAGGAGACACTGCCACTGTGAATAAAGTCTGCTTTTATCGTTCTCTACCCCCAGACCGACCGGCACTGCCGCTCGCGCTCCGTCACGAGGGACCGGAATCACGTCTGCCGGCCGCACCGTTTGCTTTTCCTCCGAACGCGCTTCCAGCGGCCGCTGTCGGACACAAGGGCGGAGCGGCCGCTGGAAGCGCTGAGGGAAGCAGAGCTACGGCCTCTGCAGCAGGTGGGGCGGGAGAATAATGAGCATCCCCGCCCCGCCTGACAGCATCGCGGCCCGACGGCGCCGTTCCGGCCGGTAACGCCGTGGCTCCCGTGCCCCCGGTCGCGCCAGACCGCCCGTCTGGCTCCTCCAGCGCCCAGCTGCAGGCGCGGGCCGCCCCAGCTCCTCCGTCCCCTCCCGCTTCTCGCCCTCCTCGGCGGCGCCCGTGGGAGCCGGCCCGGCCTCCCGGCGGCGCTTCCAGCCCCGCTTCCTCCGCAGGTGCTGTTCCGGGCTGCCGCCTTCGGGCTCAACGCCCTGACGCTGCGCCGCCTCTCCAGGGAGCTCCTCGGCGTCGTCGGCGTGAGGCGATCGCCGTTCTGCCTTCTGGCTGCGGGAGCCGGCGATGAGCCGCCTCGCGTGGCCGCGTTCGGTTCCGCGCGTCGGGCGGCCTCGCGTGGCAGGACGGGTTAACGACGGGCGCCTGCAGAGGCGGCGAGCGAGGGACCGCTTGTGCGCTTCCCCTCCCGTCTCCTCCGGGCTGACTCTGCTCTATTCCACGGCCGTCTTCCCGGCCAGGGAGGCGCTCCGCAGGGCCGCTTGAGCGGCGGCGCGGAGCGGAGCTGGGCTGCGACCATCAACGTGCTGTGGCTGACGTGAGAGCTCCTCGGCTGTTCTTTAACTGCTCGTTCTTGTCCGAGGGCTCGCGTGAGGAAGACGTTTCCGTTTCCAATTTTCCTCCTAGAACAGCGCGATTTAAAATGCAAACCGTGTTGTCTGAGCGATGTGAAGCACGTGCTGCGAGTTGAACGTCAAGCAGCTCAGGGATCTGAGAGCGGGGGGTCAGATTCGCCCTGCTGCAGTGCTGTGAAACCTGCCGCGCTCCGGCAGAGGCTGCAGGTCCTGAAGCATCAGCAGAAGGCAGTGCGTGTCTGCACCGCGTGCCTTGCTCGGCTTTGCTGGCAGCAGCCGCTGCTGGAAGGGGCATCGCGCTGCAGTGCTGCTGGCAGCCAGCACGGCTGGGCTGCGGGCGTGTTTTCTTCTGCTGACTGCGCTGTCATTGCTGGAAGGTCGGCACAGCACTTGGCATCAAAGCTTGTGGCTGCACGTGGCAACTTGTAGTTACAGGTTTTACAGCAAAGCTTGGAGTTGCAATAGAAATGAATTCATCAGATCTCTTCAAAAATAAGGAAAGTATACCAGTATGTGAAATTTTAATCAGATTTTCTCCTGTTCTTTCTGTTCTTTTTTTCTGCTGGAGAAAACCTGACTGTTGTTACGTTGCCTTTTTAGAGTCCTTTTTGGTGGTTTTTTTTTGGTCTGTTTTCTTGGCCTTTATCTGGCTGCACCTCCTAGAAGTTCTGTCTGTGGTTCCTCATTATCATCAGGCCGCTGTTCTGGCATTTGGCCTTTCTGCAGTTGTTGAGTTTCTAGGAGAGCCGTTCTGGGTTTTAACCCAGTGACTCGTGGAATCAGACTCCACAACCCAAAGTTAGATTATGAAGCAGGTACGTTTTAATCAGTGCTGCACAGGCACTGGGTGCAAGGGGTTATTTCCACCTATCTTGCCCAATGTAAGGAAGAAGCTTGGTACAGATATAGGCCGAACGAATACACAATCAGTGGAATTCACATACATATTCATTACAGTCCTGACTTATCAACATACGGTCCCGCCATGAGCAGTGGGGGTCTCCTTTGCATGGGAGAAGACACATTGTCTCTGACAGAAGTAATCCGATCCTGACCCATTCCTTGTGTACTGTTTCAACAGAGTTTCCAGATGTCCTTTTCTTATCTGACCACACATCCTGCTTACCTACATTCCTAAACAAGAGTTAATCCTTATCTTGTCCTTTCCTTACTCAATTCCCCCCTTTTTCTTGAACCTAGCAAATTCTTTTGCTAAATTGCTCCATTCGGGAAAAGGGAAGTTTTGAAATAACTCCCACTTTCCACTCTCTGCCTTAACTATCCCCAGAAGTTTTACGTATCCATAATGCACATCTCATCGCAACACACATAAAAATGAGCAAGATGATTATAACAATACAAGCCACAAAGAGTTGCTTTAGCCATGCAAAGTTAGGTAACCAGCTGGTAAGTTTTTCCCACAATTCTGTGAATCCTAATGAGGTATCATCCTTCGTTACCTGATGAAGTAATTTAGTGTGCTCCCATATTGCTTGTAGATCAGTCTCTATCCTTTGACTCTTATTTACATAAGCACAACAACTCTGATTAATTATCACACAAACCCCTCCCTCTTTGGCTGTTAGGAGATCCAGTGCCATTCTATTTTGTAATACAACCTTACTAAGCACTGAAATCTCAACTTGTAATGCTTTGATTGTATCAGCGGTTGCGTTCTCTATTATCTCTAGAGTGGCCAAAATATTAACAATTGCTTTCTCCAGCTCACTTACTCCAAAAGATGGGATGAGCCATCTCACAAAGCTGTGGAAACCAGTAGGTTTTTCCACCAAAGGATTTAGTACTCTTCTCACCCGTCTTCAGGGTGTTCTCAAGAGTCCCCGTGGTATTTCCTCATGCACCGTGGTCTGAGGTACCAAGTATCCTGCAGTGCATGTTCCAATTCAATTTGGAGGCAGTGCTTTTCGTGCCTGCCCATCCCCACATAACCACCAGTATCCATAACGTAATCTGCGTGGATTAGACGTACCCTCTTGTTGGGTAAAAGATGTTCCCATTCCCACAGTCCCAAGTACATTCTTATCTATAGGCCAAGATGAATTTTTACTTGTTCTAGGATCGCACCCTATGCCCTGCTTCCACCTTGCAGTTTCGTTGAGTCCTGATACTGTTCCCGAATTCCCATATTCCCAACTACATCCTATACCTGTTAAATTTCGCCACCCGACTTTCACACTAATTTCGCTATCATTTTCCCTATCCACAAAGATAGATTTAGAGAAATTAATAATCAACAGATCAAACTTGGGGCCCTTTTGTAATTTATCCTCTATTCCATACTTACATTCCCCATGTTCCACCCAATTTGGAATTGTCCAATTAAGCGCTACTACCCCATAGACTGGCACCCCCCCTGCTCTGGGGAGGGCCGTACATATCCAACAATTTGTTAGGTTAAAATTTTGGGCCACTGCCTGAGTAACATTTAGGTAGCTATTACCTTCCCAGGCTAAAGCAAATCTTATAAGGTTAATTACAATGCATAGTTTATACATTTTTCTTAATTGTTAGTCGGAGGGGTCCTTTCTCCCTTACAGTCCACTGTGGTCGGACCGTCTTCTTCAGGCGCTTCCTCGGGCATGCCATGCCTTGTTCTCTGGTTTGATCTCGTGCAGGATCTTCTTGCAACGTGTATGACAAAATATACATATATACACCTATATACAGAGCGTGCATTCCTGGGAAGGTTTGTCTAGAGGATAAGCGATGTAAACTATCAGAGATCTTCCCAAGTAGAAAGACTCCCAAAAAGAACTATGACAACGGAGATCATGAAATAAAAAATATTATCCAATTCTAATGCAGAAACAACATTTGATTCCCACAATTCCCCCCTTTTTCTTTTTTCATACATTGTTGATTTCTCCAATTTTTTTAAGTTTCACTTTTATAGACATCTCCCTCTTCTCCACTTTCTTTATTTCCCATCTCCTCTAATACCATCATTTTATCCAAATGTGGTGGCTCCATTGGTGTTTGCTTCAATAGTGCTGTCTCAATCAATCACTGTACCAGTCCCCTCACACAGGGAATAACACAGTAGCCAATGGCCATCAGGGCTCCTGCTACTACTATGAAAGAAGTAAACGTGGTTACACTCACCCCTTTCCATTCACCAAACCAGGACTCCAACCATCCAGTGATAGAAGTATCTATTCCCAATTTTTCTGCCAGTTCATTGGCAAGGGTGGTAAGCCCTTGCAATGCCTTAGTTATTGTATCACCTGGAGCTGTGTTATTGGGATGAAGGTGCAACAATGGATACCCAGCATTACACATGCACTTTTTTTTTTTTTTTTTTTTTTTTTTTTCCAGCTTCTATCATATCTTAGGAGGTCCTATTTTCCCAGGCCATCCTACTTGTGGCATCTAACTGTTCTGCAATTCCCTTTATTGCACTCTTTTGTATAATTTGTAAATCTCCATCAATTATAACAAATGTAGTTAATCCAATCTACATTCTTGTTGATCATCACCCACCAGGACAGTGACTCAAACCCTACAACAGTTTGATTTCTCGCCTTAAAATCATCAGGGACAACAAGAAGTGAAAAGTTTAAATCCTTAGCTTGCCCACATGCCAAACAATTACTGATATAAGTATACTTTGCAATGATGTTTTCCACAAGAGATATATAAGCATTTACATCAAATGCTGCACTTAATCAAATTAACATTTCTAACAATTATAAGAGCCCATATTACTGTCTTTGGATTCACAATTTTAGGGGTCCAGCTGACTTCAGTTCCCATTGTATTTGAAGGACCTTCTTAACTCTAGTATGATGTATACACAATGCTTGTTCTTTAATTTTTACTGCTGTGCAGGATGTTAGCAGCACCTGGAACAGACTTATCCACCTTGATTCCAGGGGCGAATGTGAAAGACATCTGCTATATACATATAATCTCTTGTTAAAATATTATGTATCAAGCCATCAAGGCCTTGGGCTCTAGTTCCTAGAACCAGTTTCTCTATTTCCTGAAGCTGTTCTTGTAGACTTACCACATGCTCAGTATTTCACTCCCTACCTGGGTAGAGATCCTGTTTGTACAACATAAGGCCTTTTGTACAGTATTTTGAAAGACTTAACCCCTCTTTGGCTCTAGGTTTCATTCTGTTCCTAAGGAGAGCCAAAGGCAACAACTGTGGCCAGGATAGGCCAGCTTCCTGGCCCAGTTTTACAACCTGTGATTTAATTAGATAGTTCGTCTTTTCCACCTGACCACTCGCCTGTGGTCTGTGTGGTTTGTGCAATTGCCAGTTTATTCCCAATGCTTACTGACCTATTGGACAATCTCTGCAATAAAGTGTGTTCCCTGGTTGAAGGGTATTGTTGCAGGACATCCAAACCTTGGTATAATCTCCTGCAGCAATACCTTGGTTATTTCTTTGGCTCAGGGGTCTGGCAGATGGCTTCTTTCCCGACAGTCTTTAAGGTTCGAAGTCATCATTCCTGGGAGTTCTTGGCAGTCTGTGGCTCAGGGGTCTGGCAGATGGCTTCTTTCCCGACAGTCTTTAAGGTTCGAAGTCCAGCTGTAATCTCATATCCCAAATATGTCTTTCTGTTGAGAAACTTGATAAACATTTAAACAAGAAATTCAGCAAACTCACAGTCCATTGCACACAGTCCTCTTCGTTTCTGTGACGTCCATGTGCTGCAGTAAGGTTCCACTCTGGGATGGAGGAACGCAAGTCTCAAGTTCACGAGTTGCCCAGATCTCAAAAATCATTGGGTTACTCTGGGTAACACTGTTCAAATTAACTGAGTCCTTTCACCCCACAGTGGGGTTTTCCTATTTAAAGGCAAATAACCTTAGGCTTCCTTTGGCCAAACCAGGCAGAAAACGCATCCTTCAAATCCAGAAGGTAAACTCCACCTACTAATTCCTTAACTTGGTTAGTAAAGTATACACTTGGATGGATTTTTCACCACTGAGTGTATGCATTTAACTATTCTAATTACTTGTAATCCAAATTCCAAAATTATCTATTATTTCTTTTATGTTACTACAGTCACATATCCTCAAAGGGCACTGCTTTACCCTGACTGGCCTATCTCTTGCTTTTAACTTAACTTCTATTTAGGGCTGCATTTTTTGGGTCTGCCACATATCCCTGATACCCACACCCACACCCCTCCCCCTCTCTCTGAGTGGATCCCTGGGTCCTACGCCCTGCTCTAGCGCTGCGACAGTAACAGCTGCTGTTATTCCCAATTTCCTTACTATCTCTGTTTCTCAATCAGTTTTTGTTTGTTTGTTTGTTTTTCCTTCATATCGCTTACCTCTCTTCAGTCCTGACATCCCTGTCACACCCTGCTCATCCTTGCCTTCCTCAGCCTGTGTCCTTCCCAAACTTTTCACTTTCCAAACTCTCATCATTACATAAACTACTAACATCATATTTCAGTTTTACCTCCTCCTCTCCAGAGGCTTCCAGTGCTAACACTGGGATTTCGGGTTTCCTAGACTTCTGCAGAGGCTATTCTCACTTCCCCCTTCACAAGTAACAGCAGTCTCCATCCCCGGCTCTCTCTCTCACACCAACCACTGCTCGCGGGGGAACGGTGCGGGGGTTGCTCTCACGCCAGCAAAGATTAACTCACTTTCTCTTTAACCCTTTTCCCTTTGTTCCACTATTAGCACCCTCAGTTACATTTGCAGTTACACTCAATTCTGTACCATTAACAATTACACCATCAGAACAGTCTCATTCCCTTCGAAATGCACAAATCTAACCATACAGTTCTTCAGTTTCCATAAACACCCTTAATACCATATAACTTTCCCCTAACAATCTGTGTCATTTGGTTATAAACACCTCACCACAGAAACAGCACTGACTGACCCACCTCCCTCACACATCTCCTTGCAAACAGAACACAATATTACATAAATGAGTTGACATTCATTCCCCAAATGGAGCAGGCATCTTTCTGTGAATCCGTCATCCCCATTCATACGCTAGAGGATCTTGTGGTGCCCCCATCCCACATTCTCTTTGCCATTCAGGATAATTCCTGAGGGTAAAGAACATATTGTCTCTGACAGAAGTAATCCGATCCTGACCCATTCCTTGTGTAATGTTGCAACAGAGTTTCCAGATGTCCTTTTGTATTCCCGTGTGTGTCCCACACGAGGGGCTGGGGCAGTGCGATGGGGGAATTGTGCACCATCAGATGTGAGGATGTTCAGAGAGACTGCAGTCTAAGGTGGCCAATGCAGCAGGAGAACTGCAGTGGTCACGCTGACTTTGAATGCCTTGTATTCCTCTGTGGGTTGTGTGTGTGGAACTGAAGTGCTTTGTGTTCCTGTAGGTGGTTAAGTTGGCAAAAAGGAACGTTCTCTATTTTCTCTTTCTTGAAGGTAATTGCTGAAAGCCTTTCAGTAGTGTCAAAATGCATTCTGACGGTTATTCTAGTCATCCTTTATCTGCAGTGGAGCCTTTACATTTTTTCCTTGGCTCAGGTAAGTTTCCTGTATTCTTTCTCAACATAAATTCTTGTTCTAAAGAGTTACTTGCTACTGCCTTTGACGTTTAGCCCGATAATACCACTGGGGAGGTGAGAGAATGTTCCTTTAAGGGTGGGATTTAAATGTTAAGAATTTTGGTGATAGTTGTTACTGACTTGGCATTATGACGCCAGTCAGTTTAATGGAGGTACAGGAGAGCACCTCTGTTGTATGCAGAAAGGCAAGTTTTGCAAATAAGGTTGTGATGCTGTATGTGCTTTTTTGTGTGTTTCTGAAGTGTGTCAACTGTTTTTTGACCAGATGGTTGTTTTTAAGTTGGACTCAACATAATCTTTCTAAAAGTACTGAATAGAAGGTGAGAACAAGTTGGCAAAGGACTGTGATGCTGATCGGCTGATTAAAAGAAATTTAAATCAACAACGTTCTGTGTGGGGGGAGGGGAGTTACAGTAATGCCTTCGGCCTGATTAAAATTCGACAGGAGTAAGAACTACTTGCTGCCTTCAGTTCTCACTGAACTGGCAAAACTAGCACGTGATTCTACATTTCTAAGTTGGTTTTGTTTTACTATTTTATTTTATTTTTTAATTCTTTCCTTCCCTGTCATTTCAGCTTTTATATACCAGTGTTCTGGTAATGTGCTTTGTGGTTTATTTTGCAAAGTTCTTGGAAGCAATCAAGAAGTGCTTTCCAATTACAAGAATGAAAGCTCTGTTACCTAACTTGATGGAAGATAAGGTGGGTCGCAGAGTTCATTCTTAAGTCTTTAATGAGAGAACTTTTGCAGGCTATCTGGAGGTGATGGAGTTAAATGAGTGATTTTGAGGTTATTAAGTAAGGCTAGTTAGGAAACATGGTTGCATAAAATTCTGTTTACAGGTGGTGCGTTCAAATCCTTGACAGCAAACCACAATGAACCCGGAGCTCTCTGTTTCTGGGCCTTGTTGACTGTCTTGTCTTTCAGTAGCTTTGCACCACCCATTAATTGGAGATGGAATGCTTACAGTGTTAAAGGGAGTGAGCTGGTAGCAGGTAGAAGGCAGGAGAGAATTCACAGCCATCTTATGGTTCTGGTACTTCAATTTTCCTCAAACAAAACGTGGTGGTGCTTGATACAGATACTACAGATCTCTGATGTCCTCTGAAAAGGAAATGGGGCAAAGAAGGAAATGAAAAGGCACAGTGAGAAAGAAGGCGTTCTGAGGAAGAGATTGAGAGATTGAGAATAGAAAGGCAGTTCTGGCTTGTGAGACTTGCAGGAATGCTTTGAAGAGCACTGGAAGATTTATTTTACTGTGAGGGTGAGTGTTATATTGGTCTACTAAACAATTTTTCCTCCCTCTCTCGTTACTATGAGTGATTTATTCTGTAGAAAGCTTACACAGTTCCTTTGTCTGCAGCAACAGTAATTTTCTGCAAGGGAGAAAGTCGGCCAGATGAGAGTGACTTTGAGTGATTTTTTCCTTAACTGGAAGGAAGCACAGCTGACTTGAAGCTTCTTCAAAGAATCCTTCCTGAAGCAGATTTTGATAGAGGGTGAGGCTGGATGTGTGGGCATGTTGGGGAAAGGGAAGTGAATGCTGGTCACCAAATGGACACGGAGCCTGGGAAGGCTGGGAGGGGATGGTGTTCAGAGAGTGGCACCAGCAGGTGCTGCCAACCCAGATGCAGTTACTGAAGGTTTATGGAGCATCAGAACTGTACTGTCCTGTTAGACGTGTCTCTCAAATGCTTCCTGTTAGCAGTGCCTGAGCACGTGCTGGGGAAGATGTAGGGGTTTGTCCTGACTTCTGTATTTTGAACTTCCAAGTGAGCGATATGCGATGACTTTTCTGAATGTGATCAATTCTGGTGATCAGGGTGAATGTGGTGATGTTGTGGGACAGCGACAGAATTTTTGTAGTTGCTCCTTTTTGTCTGTTTCTGAAAATACTGAAAATGTTAGAAACCATTTGAATATAACATGAAAACGTGGGAGGTTTTCAGTGGCATTGGGACTTTGAGGTACATTTCAGAGAATGATGGATTAATGGGTATTAAAAAAAAAACTCACACCAAAAAACCAACAACCAAAACCAGAGCAACTTACTTGAGGGTCGTGCTTTTAAATAATATTTTCCTTTGGATCAAAACTTTACAATTGTGTTTTGCTGCGTATCTTGTTTCTGTTTCAAAACATTGGAAGTAGAAGGTATAGTATGTGATGCATTACAGTTCCTTCTCTTCATTTGTTTGGTCCCGTATTCTTCCTGCGGAATCTGCGTTATCTGTGTTAGCAGGAACACTGTTGTTTGTAGCGTTACATCTCCAACTGCATGTGTTCCACTGAAGCTGGGATGAGCCTGGGAGTTTCTTCCTCATTTGGGTTCATCCTTTCCTCTTTCCAGACCTGTACAGAATGTATGAAGTCAAATATCATGTGCACGAAGTTTTGGAGACCAGCACTGAATCAGCGGAGTCAGTAAAGACAAACTACTCACCGCTGGGATTCCAGCTGGGCTCCAGCACGGGAGGAAACGAATGACCGGGCAAAGACATCCACGGGAGCACTTCTGCAACCAGAGACCCACGAAAAGTTTCACTCATACACTACAGCATCACTGAAGAGGAGAGCATTAGGGGGAATCGTGCCATGAAATGGCACTGAAATGGGCAATGAAAGCTCTCGCAGGAATTACAAAGCCATGACTTACCCATGCCATCCACCAGAGTTTTGATCCCAGAGCTCAGAACGGATCCTGGATCACCTGCTCCAGTCACATCTGCAAACGCAGGACAGAGCAACTCCCATTAAACATCCTTCCAGGCAGAATGACACAGGATGCAATTAAAGCCAGGGATTTCTCCACGACACTATTCTCTCCCTTCCACACCTTGGAAACAGTTCCTGGGTGCCTGCAGGGCCACCACCGTCATACATAACTAACCCTGTGTGGAACTGCCCAGAGGAACACCCTCCTGGAGCTCACCCCAGCTCTAAAACTCAACTGCATGAACTGGATTAAATCTAGGCTTTGGTAAGC
The DNA here is from genome assembly GCA_036346035.1 of Crossoptilon crossoptilon. NCBI lineage: Eukaryota > Metazoa > Chordata > Aves > Galliformes > Phasianidae > Crossoptilon > Crossoptilon crossoptilon. Next base: position 16,348 of record JARXNR010000630.1, read on the forward strand.
CACTGCCTGGAGACACAGCTGTAAGCAAGAACAGAGGAGAAACATTCCCAATTGCATGTGCCCATCTCTCTCTTTCTTAGTGAGCTGCAGTGAAGGAAGGGGCTCAGCTAATGACGGGGGGAAAGTTGCAAACCTGCAGAGTGGCCAGGTGACCTGCTGGCTGGTATTCCACAGCTTTCCAAATACTTTCTTCAGGCCGTGGGGAACAGTGCTCAGGGACCTCATGGAAGAACATTCAGCCCCTTGAAATTTTCTTGCTGGGAGACCTCAGAGATGTAGGGACGAAGGCAACACAATGCTGACAGCACGGAGCACCCAAGAAACAACGACCATCCACGCTTCTCAAGGAGAAGAACCCACTGGCCGGTGAAAAGAGGAACCCTTGCTGAACTATCCCAGCCAAATATGATCTAATTCCAAGGAAATGAAGCCTGGTGACTTACCTCCAGCATCCCCTTCAGGCTCGTAGACATGGTTCTCTTCTGCTGGCTCACCAGCAGGGCCTGCAGGCACAAGTGTGATCAGACACAGGTGAGGAGAGCTTCCAGCACATGTGGGGCCTCCTTTTCCCTGAGTGACCTGTAGGGTCTGGCGGTGGGCCAGGGAATGCCATGGCCCAAATACAAAGCTCTGGGCTCTCTCAGCTGAAGAGGGGCAGCGGTAACCTTCCTACTGAAGTGTGGCAGCTCTCCCAGTAAAGAAATGCTCATGGCTTGACTGTGCATGCCCTTGAAGGCTCAAACAGGCTCAGAAGGTCTTGAGAGGATCTTAAGTAAAACTGCACCCAAGTAAACTAGGAGAGCATGAACGTTTCTGCCTCCAAGGAAACAGACACAACTTACATGCTTATGCATTTTCTCACTCCTCTTGTCTGGCTACCTTGTGATAGAAGCCCTGTTTAGTGTTTATTTCTTATATTTATATTATTTGTTGAGTAATAGCTTCCAGCATGTGCACCCAAGCAGAGAGCAGTTACTGAGTGAGGTGGTCAGAAGGGCAGCAGCTTCTGGCTGGCCACGTGCAGGGGCTTCTCAGCCACATATGTCAGCAAGGTGTGGGCACAGTCAGTAGAACAGCTCCTGGTGGTAATTTTTGGTCACAGAGCACTGCAGTGCCCGGGACAAAGCCAGCAGCCCGTCCCTTCAGAGACCCCTGTCAGGTTGGGCTGGGGCTGCAGCAGCCCTGCCTCTTTCCAGTCTTAGCAAACAGCAAGTCAGTCCAACAGCTCTGCTTAGAGTAGAACCAGAATTTATTTCAGGCACGTGCTCCTGAAATCTGGAAAACCCTGATGTTTGCAGGTGCGGATAGTACTGGCAAGCATAGACATCAGATGGCTTTATACATCTCGTGACCTGCCTAACAGGAAAGGAAGCCACTGTGTGGCTAAACTGAGCCCATCAGGCAGTTGTAGATTAGTTGAGTCCCCAGAGTCCAAAGTGAGTGGAAGTTTGCTATAACACTTTATAAGACACACAAGTGTAAAAATGTTTGCGCTCTGCAGATGTTACAGAATCTCTTTCATCTGGATCTTTTATCTTCCTCTGTAGTAATAAGTGAAGGGGCTTTCTGGGGGTGTTTGGGGCTGTTGCCAGATTTGCTCTGATGTTGCATTAAGTTCCACTGGTTTTCTCTGTGTTCATCAGAAATGTGAAATAGGAATTTGTGCTGCTGTTAGTCCTGGACTTGTGCCAGAAAAAAAGTGACATCTTGTCAGCGTCTTTTGTTTGTAAAGGTGTGTATGATACCGTGAACAATCTGGGTTCGCTGGTGGCCAGGTTCATCTTTTTGCCTATTGAAGAAAGTTTTTGTATCCTTTTTGCTCAAGTATTGCAAAGAGGGAAGAATGTAAAGATCAGAAGCAGGTATGCTTGTTAGTATTAGTTCCACATGAAATGCTTGCCTTCTGTTAGAGGTGAATTGTATCAGGAATGTGACTGGCGTGTGTGTTTAAATGTTTGAGCATAAAGACTGTTGAAATGGGAAGAAATTTGAAGTGGAGACGATGCCGAAGGGATCTGGACCAAAAAGCAAACAGGTAAAAAGCAAGCAAGGTAGGAGTTAGGGGTGAAATAGCGTAATACTGCATTGTCTGGTAACTGAAGGTAAAATCCTTTCCTCCAAACAATGTGATGTAAAGGCTTGTGCACCACGTATTTGCAGCTGTGCTGAGGCAGTTACTGTAGATTCAATCCCAAAAGCATGCTGTTTCCAGCAACTACGTGCCACTTGACAATATTTGACTGACTTGAAAATAAAACTGGTAGGTAAGCATTGAGTGCTTTAGAGGGTGCCCTTTTCAGAGGAAGAGAGCTGTATTTTAGCTGAACTTTGGGATTGTTTGTGGAGTAATGATGGTTACATGAAGGAGAGGTTTCTGTGTGCTCTAGTTAAGAAATTCTTGATCAGATAGGAAGGTCACAGTCAGACAAATGTCGTGCGTCATGTTAATGGCAGGCTGACAGAGGTGTACTTGTGTGTGTTTGATACGGAGCACACGTGGTGGATTTGTATGTGCATATCCAGTGCACCTGGCAAGACGTTTGACTCCTTACAGGGTGTGTGGGCAGCTGCATCCTACGATGTACAGAACTTCCAAGTTGCTCCTTCTGCTGTGGCAAAACTTGTAGTCCAAGGTAGCAGTGAAGATGTGACCCTTTGGGTGCTTCAGGCTGTGGCTTTGGGCAAATGCTGTGCTTTTCTGTGCTATTTTCTGGCTGCTAACAGGTGCAGTTGCTCTTTACCCCTTTCCTTAAATCCTGAAACAGAGCTGTTAATGGGTGATCTTTGTTTAGAGTTCTGCATGTAACACAGACGAGAATAAGAATGCATGTTGGAAGCTAGGACTGTGTGTGTAGGTGTTTCAATAGCAAAGAATAATTTTGATGCTGCCTTGCATGGTGCCAGTGGATGTTTTCCCCATGGAATAGTTTTTCTTGGTGAAAACAACAGCTGTGCTGATTCTGGTTCATGTAATTGACTGCTGGGTGTTGTTGTCTTGTTTTTGTTTTCTCCCCAGGATGATGTTGCTATGGCTGCAGATGCTTTTGAAGCTGGTGCTTCTGATTGGCCTTACCACTGCTTTTTTTGGATCTGCCTTTTCTCAGCTGGCTCTGGATATTTATGGAGGTTCGATGTTCAGTTCTGGAACAGGTAAAAAGTTTTTGTTTCTCAGCTCTATGCTGAGTTCTTGGCTCAGTCAGCTTTCTGTCTGAGAAAAATCAGCTCAGGTTAAAAGAAGCTTTAAGTCCCGAGTCCTAGTGTGCGTTTTGAACTGCACTCTGCTCTGTTGTCACATGGCCTTATTCTGGCAAAATAATTTAATTCCTTTGTCCCCCTGTAGATGCTTACACCTCGAATATTCCAGCTGTGGCAGCACTGTAGCTCCCAAAGTTGCCTGTAGGGATGATTGCTGAGGCTGGAATGTTGCTTACCAGTAGTGTTAAAGATATTAGGAGGTTTACAAGGAAGGAAGGATAAAGCAATTGGCTTTTTGTGACTTGTGTCATGTGTACCAGCATGCTTGCTTGTGGCCATGCAGGACTACGTGATAGCAAATGCATTGCAGTGAAGTGCTCTCTGTTTCACCTCTGCCTGCTGACTTGAGTAGGTTTGGTGCTGGTTGGGGCTCATCAGTTTCATGTTTCCCTCATCAACAATTAATGGTGCATAAGATTACCTTGGGTGGATTGCACAGGATAAAATTAAATCAGAAAGCAGGGGATTGTTCAGGAAAAGCTGTCACTGGTGGACTTGACGTGTGTGTACAAGCAGCTCTTCAGAAGTGCATCTTCTTCATGCTAGCTTGTTGTCACATCCTGCTGGTTGTTCTTTGTGGGTGTTTTTTTTTACATGAAGATATCACCTTGTCCAGATGCAGACCTTGATCCTTTTGTAACAGCATCTGCACATATGTAGCCATGTTGAGCTGGAAGGATGAAAAATGATTTTGAAGGCTGAGTGTAGAATTTTAAAGTTACTTTTAAAATATCTGGTTTATATTTAGCACAGTTTTGAATATGTTGAGCAGCTCTGTTGTTTTTTTCTTACTTTTGTATTTGAGACGTGTATTTGATTGCTTTGAGCACATTACAGTGTCTGTTGGATCCTTTCTCACAAACATCTGTAATGTGAAAGAATTGGTTTGCAGTACGGTAGAGAAACCCATTTAATACAATCATCACTTTGGTGGTGGAGATCTTCTCTGTTACGTTAATAGCTGCTACTCTCTTGTATTTTGGTTTTGGTTTCACTTTGCCTTGTTTTTTCTACTTGTGTTCTTGTCAAGATGTCTAGACCAGAAGCTTCTCAAAGGAACGTAAAAGTTGCCATTATCATCAGTGATAATGTTATAGCTTTTATTGTGGAGTATAAAAACAGTGTGATTTTGTAAAAGAAATAATGATCTCTTCATCCTTGTAATCTTTGTTTTGTTTTGGGTCCAGATCTTCTCCAGTGCTGCTCTTTCTATGTCCTCTTTCTTGCTGTCAATGGAGTAACAGCACGTTTCACATTTACTTTGATGTGCAAAGAAGAGGTAACAGGTGAGGAGTATCCCTGCGTGTTTCTTTATTATCTGTAAATGATACGCATGGTGTTAAGCATGTGAATGGGGAACAATTATTCTGCTTGAATATTTGCTGGGAAATGTTTTTCTGTTACTGAAAAGCCTGTTTCTTTTTGCAGCCATTTTAAGGACTGTATTCCTGCCCCTTGAAACCCAAGCTGCTGATTTAGATGCTGGTGTACAGACCTCAGTGTAGAAGCTTTAGTAACTGTTTAAACCTTTGGGTAATAAAGATGTGAATTGGAAAGGTTATTAGCTTTTGGTAGACAGCTAACTGGGAAAGTAATTTAAATGTGGAGTCTTATTTGCTGTACGTGTACTTGAATTGAAGCTTCAGTTTTTAAGGCGGACTGCTATTTAAAATTCATTAAAATCTGCAGTTGTTAGAACTTTTCAGATGCAGTTTCTATAGAACACATTTGGAATGATCTGAGTCAGGCACGTGAGTTCAGTGGTTTATCTTCCTTGAGGAGAGCATTGGATTGGATGACTTCCTGAGATCTCTCCCAGCCTAGATGTTTTCTTGGTTCTCTGTTCTGGTGTATTGGCACTGCAGCCTGATGGCTGCCATCAGACTTGTTTCACTTCTGTAGCAGTTGTCCATTATAAGGCCATTCCAAATTATTTAGACTTTTTTTTTTTTTTTTTTTTAGGTCATCAGTTAAATGAGATCTGCTTTTGACAGAAAGAAAGAAATTCTTTTTAGACGTGCAAGGGCTGCTTTCATCCCCCTTTTCAAGTATGAATTCTCTTCAAAGCCACTGTTTGGAGCAGGAACCAAGTGTCATCTTATTGAACATTATTTTTCTTTAATACCTAACAGAGTAGGGAAAAAATCCTCAGTCTTTGATATTGCTAATTATTGTTATTGTGTTTTCTGAGATGAATACACAGATAAACAGTAGGATAGAATTTCCTTCGCTTAATGTAGTTCTTGGTTTAGTTTGCTCAACAGAGTTTTCATTCTTGTGGTGATTTCTTTTCTTAGCTTTGTTCTCAACCTTGCCATCTGTGATGAGAGTGGTTGTCACTGCTGCATTTTAGAAAGCTAATGGATTTTTACCTTTTGAAAATGCATTTAGTAACTAAATAGTGCAACTGTATATATTGCTTCTATTGTTTCTTCTTCCTAGATACAACTTTGTTACGCTAGCTTTGTCCAGTTGATGTTCCTGTGCATCTCTTGACCTGCTGGCATGGAAGCATTGGCTTTATCCTTGCCAACTGCTTTAATATGGGTATTTGCATTGCTCACAGCATCCATTATATCTATGATTACTTCAAGGAAAGCTCCTACAGGCCTTTGACAGGTATAAGCTTAAAATGGAGTTTGAAGCTCTCCGCCTCTGATGTACAGCTAGGCCATGGAAGCTAGACACACTCCAAAGCTTTGCCAGCTGGGGGATCTAAACAAAACAGTGATGAAAAGTGCTTATCCCTGTTGTGTTTTGCATTGCTTCCATAAAGAGGTGCTTGTGCTTTGTTCTTTGTGGGTTGAGCCTGTGTTCATGCACTGTGATCTGGGAGGAGGAATGAGCCCTTCTGTTGGGGCATTTATAGCTTTGTGCAGCTTTAGCGAGCTTCGTTCATGGAACTGGATGAACGTGTGCTCTCATCTGCAGCTAAGGTGGGATAATTGGCTTTGCTGCTGTAATTGTGGGGAAGACATGAACAGCTCTTTTGTTCTGTGACTTCTTGTCATAGGCAAACACCTAATGCACTTCTACTCTGTATTTATGTACTAGGTAAGTTTCTTGCTTCACAGATGACTGTATTCAGCATGACTTGGTTGCAGAGAAGTTTTATGCTATCTTGCTGAGCTGAGAGTGAAAAGGAAATTAGCCAGGAGGACAGATGTGTTACACCTGTGACCCATTTAGAGAGACAGAAATACTTAAAGCTGTGTGAAGAAGGAAGGAAGAATAGAAGAGATAGGGGTCCTTGAATGCGGGTAGGGTTTGAGTTGTTGTCATTTGCTAGTGAACAGGAACTGTGATTTCTTCATGATACAGTTTAGTTCCCCTTCAGTAACAGAAGAACCTATCGGAGCTTGGGAGAAGACTTCGGAGTTTTACCAAAACCTTCCTTGTGCGTGCAGGAGTATTTTAGACTCTTACTCCCTTGTGGATCCTTGTTGGATGTGGAAGGAGTGTGCGAGAGTGCATCAATGCTGTTCCAAATAGATTGGCCTGTGTCTTGGGAATCAACCGAGGCCTAGCCATGTCCTACAAGTGAGAGAGTGCCTTGTGGCCACTTGTGAATATCTTGTGTGTGCAGATTTCTCTCTTTTGAGGAAAAAGTCAGCCTCGCCAGTCTCAATGTAAAAAATGTGGTGGGTTAGCAGAGTGCTGCTCCAGAGTACAAGGAGGAATGTGTTGGTCAGGCAGCTGAAGGTTATGTCAGGCCTTATAAGCACACCGTGAGAAGAAGGATTGAGGAGGGAGCAAATGCAGTTTACACAGGAGAACTTAATTGTGGCTTCACTTCTGGACCCTTGAGTTTGCAGTGTCAGTCATGTCTTCCCAGTGGTAGTAGATGGGTTTTTGGGAATATAATTTTATAAAAGGAGTGCCTCCAAAAGCACTTCTCTTACTAATGTAATGATTTTAGCTCTCTGTTGAATGGTGGAGAAGGTATGATTTGGGGAGAGGAAGAAGGGAAATGTGACAGGGTATGGTTTGTGTGCAAGAAGCGTGGTGCTCCTTTGTACAAGGGAAGCTCTTTAATCTTTGGCTATCTTCCTTCTCTGAATCTATTTCTGTCACTGCATGTGAGAGCTCTTAGTGTGTCCTGCACGGGTGGCAGCTAGCAGACAGCTAGCAGAATATGCTTGGAAGCAGCCACCTGTGCCCTTGCAGTAAAGCAGGCACGTCCACGCTGCGGGCTGCACGTGGCCCAGCTCAGCTCGCACTGTAGCCCACATCCCCTGTTGCCACATCACAGCAGCAGCTCTGCCCCACTGAACAGCCAGGCCCCGGGGCGTGGGAGCACGCAGGACAGTGCTCACAAATGATATGGTGCTGTACTTTGTTTGCTAGGAAATTGTGTCAGTCTTCAGAGATTACAATTTGAAGAGACGTATGCAGAAACACGCTTCCAAATTTGATGCATAACAAGGGATGTTTTGTAATGATGAAGTCAGTGGACCTGAAAGAGCGTCTGTCACCTCAACAAAGTATTTTAAAAAGTTAAAACTCAAATGGACTCGCTTGTAAAAGCTACTTATGTGGTGGCACATCTGGTTGCACAGAAGTTAAAACCGTTTCCCAATGGTGAGTATGTTAAGCGATGTATGCAAAACACGAGAGGTGGAATGTGTCCTGATGGGAGAAATGGATGTGTCTAAAATCAGATTGTCTCAGGCTGTGGGGCAGGTGGACCGAAGAAACAGGTCATTCTATCAAACAAAATTTGGGAAGTAAAGCTGCTATTCACATTTTCGGCTTTGGAGGTAGCTGAAAGTACTGACACTACAGGTGTCATTTTCATTAGAGGTATTGATAACGAATGTAATGTTGCTGAAGACATGGCTTCTCTGGTGCCACAGAAAGGCACAACTAAATCTCTTGATTTGTATGTAAAATAATGCATTAGAGCAGTTTTCTTTAACTTTTGTCAGCATAACCGGTAGAACTACTGATGGTGCCCCAGTGATGGTTGGCTTATAAAAAAACCAAAAATATACATGGATGTATGAAATGAATAGAAGACGATGCAGTTACCACCGGCAACTCATGTTTGATGTCATGGCATCAGGCATCAAGAAAATCTGTGTGCAAAAGTTTTAACAATGTTATGCAGGTTGTCTTCAAAGCCATGCAATTCATAAGCTCCACTAGGAATGGCAGCCACTGCCGGTGAGCCAGCCTGGTGCATCAGTTTCACAAAAACAAGGTGAAACATCCCACTAGTTTTGTCTTTGTTGCTCCTTGTTTTTTGTGTTTTAATAAAAAATACATAAAAATAAGTTCTGTTATGTAATGTATGTAAGTTCATTGCATATTTTGTATGCGGCCCATGGCACTTGCTGTCTGCTCAGTACGGCCCAGGCAAGCCAAAAGGTCAGACGCTCATGAAGTAAAGTGTACTTTGCTACAGACTGCCTGTCTTTCTCCGTTGCTGGTCAAGGCTGTCTTTATTTATATCTGCACTGGAGATACAGACAGCGGTGTGTTGCAGTCCTGTTTGACACATACAGCTCACTCTTGCTGTAAGTCTTCCGATTTGAGGCTGACTGTATATTCACTGTGGAAAGTGTGGGCGTTCCTGTGGATCTGAATGTTCTCCCCCTCATCCCCTGCTGTCAGATGTCTCTGTTACAGGGCATTTCAGCATGTTTTGATCTGATGGCTCTGGTGAAGAACCAGGACTAAGACAGGGGCAGTGCTGGGGTTTTGGTGAAGTCTTGTTATTTGAAGACCAATTCTGTTCAGTGTTTTTATGAGGAAATTATTGATGATACTAAACTGGGAGTGTATCTTAATGCACTGGGCAATTGTCAACGGCATGAAATTCAACAGATGAAATTCAGGGTTCTGCACCTGGAGCAAAGCCATTGCAGGGGAGTTGGACTAGATGACCTTTAAGGGTCCTTTCCAACTCAAACGATTCTGTGAGTAGGATATGTTAAAGACGTATCATTTGTTAGGATAGATGCACAAAACCTGCCATGAACAGGGCACCTACAGCTCGATCAGATGTTCCAGAGCGCCGTCCAGCCTGACTTTTGACCTTGAACGTCTCCAACATCCACTACATCTCTGGGCAACCTGCTGCACGCCTCACCATCCTTATAGGAAACAACTTTTTCCTTATATCCAGTTTACAATAGATGATCTGTATGGGTCTGCGCCTGCCTCTGGCATTGCTTTGTTCCAGGTGCAGCACCCAGCAATTCCTTTAGAGTCAGTTTGCAGTTGGTGGAAGTTGTTTGAGTGAGATATCTCAAAGGATTGCAAATGGATGGAAAATGCAGGTAAACTGCGCAGGTTTTCTGGAGTGAAAGCCTGCGTTGCGGCTGCAGAAAAGCAAAATTACAAGGTGAAAAGACAGGTGCAGCAGACTGTTGGGGCAACTGGGTATTTGACAGGTAGTTAGGACTCCACTGGGACTGCTCGCCTCGGGGGGGAAAAGAGGGAATGACTTTATCCCATCCAGAGGAAGGCTTAAGGATGTAGTTTATCCAGAAGATATTCTGGTGTGGGAGCAGGGAGGTTTTATGGCTGAAGATGCACTGAGCAAGACTGGCAAAGCATCTGTAGTCTGTTAGGGGAACATTAGATCCCCTAGATAAGGCTGGAATTTGTATTGATAGTGAGGGTTGCTGTGACTCAGGTGCAAGACCTTGCACTTGGCTTTTTTTCAGCCTCTTGTGGTTCTCCTGGGCCCACTGCTCAGCCTGTCTGGGTCCCTCTGGATGGCATCCTGTTCCTTGGGCGTGTTGACCACATAGCACAGCTTGCTGTCATCTGCAAACTTGCTGAGGGTGCACTCAATCTCACTGTTGATCTGATGGATGAAGATACGAAAAAGTATTGGTTCTGGTACAGGCCCCTGGGGGACACCACTGGTCTCCTTCTGGACACTGAGCCATTGGGCACTTTCAGTGCACCATATAACAGAGGTCAGAACACAGACTTCTGGCTACCAAAAATCACATCACGATGGCATAAATTTTGTTCTTTATCTGCTATATTAAAATCCTGCCATAGATTTAATACTTATTTATTTGTACTAAATATAATGCTTACTTTTTTGTTGGAGGGGTGTAATGTTGAACGAGTGGGTATCAAGCAGCCAGAGAACAGGCATAACCAGTTCACAACAGTGTCATTCAAGAGAACTAGCATGTTAGCCTAAAACAAACAAAGGTGAGAAGTTTGCAGTCTGAGTGCAGTTACTGCCTTACAAAGGTGAGAGGTTTGCTCAATGGTCAGCTTCATCAATTAGAATAGTACAGATAGTAATGCTCTATTATTCTTCAATGGTAACATAAAGTTTCTTTATTACTAGAAATGATAGGCAAGAGCGATTGCATATGGATCATGAAATATTAGCTGGAGACAACCCTTTATGGCCAACAAGCTTTGTGAAGGAAGAGTTACATGAGCTTTACAGCCCTGAAGAGAAAACAAATAGAAATGTAAGTTGGAGTGATTCACGTCCACTTTGAGCAGGCCAGGACATCCAACTATTGTTAATGTTTGGCACTGCAATTAATAAGGCATGTTTTGATGCCAGATTTCAGTTCTCAGTAAATCATTTGACCATCAACAGGAAAAAATGTTTCCAAATATCAAAACTTTAATCAATTTCTGTGCCATGTGCTGTCATTACAAGTTCTTGTGTTTCTGCCGATTATGGCAGTGTGCGATGACTGCCAGAGAAGCATCACCCAGATGAACATAAGCATGTATGCCAAACGAGTACAGATATGTGAGAGCATCACAAGCTAAGCAAATATTTGTTGCTACAGAGCAAGCTGTAAGTGGTGGTGACACCCAGTTTTTGCTGCTGGGTACATAAATATTTACTAATGGACCTCTGTACGCAGGGGTTCTGCTAAATGCCTTCTGGGAGTAGATTGCTAATTTGTCTTTGAAATAATTTCATAGAATCACTGAAGTTGGAAAAGACTCTGAGACCATCCACAGGATCACAGAATGGCCAGGGTTGGAAGGGACCTCAAGGATCATGAATCTCCAACCCCCCTGCCACATGCAGCGCCACCAACCTCCATGTTTAATACTAGACCAGGCTGCCCAGGGTCCCATCCAGCCTGGCCTTGAACACCTCCAGGGACGGGGTATCCACAACCTCTCTGGGCAGCCTGTTCCAGCACCTCACCGCTCTCTCTGCAAAGAACTTCCCCCTGACATCCAGTGCCTGACCACAGAAGAAATTTTCTTCCAGAGAAGAAATTTTTTCTAATATCCAACCTGAATCTCCCCCAATGCAACGTGAGGCCATTCCCTCTCATCCTATCTCTAGTCACATGGGAGAAGAGGTCGACCCCCAGCTTACCTCAACCTCCTTTCAGGGAGTTGTAGAGAGTGATGAGGTCTCTGCTTAGCCTTCTCTTCTCCGGACTGGCAATCCCAGTTCCTTCAGCTGTTCCTCTTAAGGCCTGTGCTCCAGACCCCTCACTGGCTTTGTTGCCCTTCTCTGGACACACTCCAGAGCCTCGATGTCTTTCTTGTAGTGAGATGCCCAAATCTGAATGCAGTGCTTGGTGCAGCCTCACCAGAGCTGCGTACAGGGGGATGATCACCTCCTGCTCCTGCTGGGAGTCTGCAAAAGTGTGTGCTGTGGTGTTTTTGTTGTTAGTTCTGTGGTGGGATGCACAGCGCCTTTGTGACTAGGACAGCTTGTACAAAGTCAAGATCAGACAAAGGGACCGTGGTAATGTTTAACAAAAGGAATAATGCTCTGTTTCTCTTAGACCCCATTTTCAGTCCTGCATCTAGGCCTGGGGCCCCCAGCACAAGGATGCAGAGCTGTTGGAGTGGGTACAGAGGAGGCCACAAAGATGCTCAGAGAGCTGGAGCACCAATTCTATGAAGACAGGCTGAGAGAGCTGAGGTTCAGCCTGGAGAAGAGAAGGCACCGGGGATGCCTTGTGTGGTCTTGCAGTACTTAAAGGGAGCTTATGAGCTGGAGTGAGGGGCTGTATGGACTGTGGGACCTGAAACAGGTGATCCTTCCAGGTCCCTTCCAGCCAAAGTGTTCTATGATTATTTGAGCAAAGTCCATCTATACAGCAATTAGGAACAAGATACAGATATGTTCCACTGCGTTCTGCTGCCTGATTCTGGGCTTAAATGTGTGTATGTGTTCAAGATGGGGAAGATCTTGCAGCAAATCTGCATACAGCAAATCAAAAACAAGTAGTTGATGTAAAAATATTTCCCTAACATTGACATCAATTTGAGTTTGTGAGTTTTACACGTTTATTGCTGAAGTGGATTCTGAAAAAGACCAGGATGTGTGGATTCATCAAAGCCAGGATGTGTTGAGCAAATGCACTCTTCCAAAAGCAAATGTCACCTGAGTTGAATGATGCCACCTACAACTAGTTTCCTGGGAACTTGAAGAAGTTGTGAAGGGTTCTGAGTGGTTGTGTGGGCTTCTTTTGCCCTCCTGCAGCTGTGAATTAGGTGGAGAAATACTGCAGCTGAAATGTACGTGGTTTTGTCTCTCGAAAATTCACTGCTGGCATGGAATTCAGCCTGCAGAAGTAAAGAGGTCATGACATAACATCTGTTTTTGGAGAGCACTGCTATTACCACCAGTAATACTGTGACTGCTGGAATGGAAAAATAACTCTAGAGCAGAGCTGCTGTAATGATGCCTTTTTGACCATCATTCAGTGGATTACAGGAGCTGGATTTCCCCTAGAATTATGTTTGGAAGGTAAATGTGAACAAAATGCTTATGCTGCTCAGACATCAGGTGGAGCTGCTTTTGTTAGTTTGTTTGTGATAGTTTCTGCCTCAGCTCTATTTCCTGATTGCGTTTTCACCTTTGCTAGTGATTTTACAGGCAGGATTCTGTACTACTGTGACTAAGGTTTCTTAAACTCCTATAATTATTGCTCTTAAATTGAGTTAATGCAGGCTACCTGAGACATGAAGGGATGCTGTACTGTACTTTAATTCCCTCCCTTGTACTGATTATCCGAACTGGTTTGATTCCTTTACTGTGCTTCCTGGAGCTGGTTGGTAATTGCGTTTTGCTATTCCAGCAATAACTGCGATAACAGAAACTTAGCTTCGTCCTTGGGCAATTGCCTTTGCGTGCCAAAGACAAGGGAGGCTGGGGTATTTGAGATTTTTGGCTAAAACAATAGAACTTCTGCTCTTCTGTGCTGTTGTTAGCAACTGCCTTTTACAAGCATTCAAATAATTAGGAAAAATGTGTTTCTTGGAACTTGTATATTTAAAGCATTGACGCCATTGGATACTGACTTCCTGTCTGGAACCTGACCAACTTTTCTTACCCTTTTCTGAAGTGGGAGGAAAACAATTCCATCCTCAGATAAAGCTATAACCCTGCAAAACAAGAAGTGCTTTTTGCACCAACATCGAGATGACCCGGAGCTTTGCTTGCAGCACTGAGCAGGTGAGCTACAAAAAAAGCAGATGCCAAGTGTTTTAGTTAGAGACATACTTGTCACTGGGTCTACAGCTAGTGAGTATTATTCCTATTGCTCTCACTGTGAAGTGGTGCAAAGTGGTGATTCTGGGAATTCTTTTTGCACTGCTCCCTGTGATTGAGATTGACGTTAGCCCACTTGGCCTGTGGGCCCATGTGGGTATCGACAGCTGGTCTTTGGTTTTGCTTTTTTTCCTTTCTCTTCCACTCTGTGGTTCTTCTAGTGATGACACTGCTTTTTGTAGCCGTGCAAGCTGTGTGTTACAGTATTACAGTATTACAAGATAAGCCATAGTTGAGCATACCCATAGCATCCTTAAAACTATGCTACATAAGCAAAACAGAGGGAATGCAGAATGGTGAGAAGGATGAAGTTTATCCTGGGCTGTGGGTAGTAGAATCCCCAGGTAGGGCCAAGAATGCAGCACCAAAAGGATTCAGAATAAAGCAATGTCAATGACTGTGTGGAATTTTCCCTGTAAAGCTGCAGGGCCATCTCCCACTTCAATGTCTCTGCTGTCTGACACAATGGGAGAGCTGCTGTGGCCTCGTGTCCATGCCTGTGCCTCCTCCAGGGTGAGCAGCTTTGTGGGAGGAGAAGAAACCCACAGGGACTTGGGCCACAATTAAGAACTGCGTCCTGTAAAGGAAAACCACAGATAAGAGGGAAGATCAGCAAGCAGCAGCATGGCCATCACAGCTCTGGGGGAGATGATGTATTTTTCTAAGACTTGGCTATCCCAGCCACTGGAGGACGAAACAACCATTTTGTCAGAGGGATGTTTATGGCAAAGGACATACCATAATTGAGAGCTGCTGAATGTATGTAAGCAAGCAAACAAAACTCCTAACTACTGGGACAGGTCAGTCCTTCACTGCCATACTTGTATCAAGCTTCATCTGCATGCAAAGTATTGTCATGATAGTGACAGTTTTCTTCTTATGAGGTCTGGGTTTGGTCACTCTGAGCATCCAGCAACAGGAAACGCTGCACACGACTGCAGCTGCTACAACCCAGTGTGCAGGTGGACACAGAGAACTGAATCTGGCCGTGTCTTGCTCTCGGCCTGCTGTAAGCCTGTGCTTGTTTTTGCAGACAAACATTTAAACTTCTACCAAAGTAGCTCACAGTGCCAGCTGCTAGGATCTCTGAAGACTCTCAGTGCAGAGCAGTGCAGGTGAGCACGAGGAGTCTGCTCTCAGAGCTATCCTTCTTTGCCACTGCTTACAGAGCAAGTATTTATATGGCCATTCTCATGTGATAAGAGGTGTGGGAGGGAAGTGTATCATCCCCTCACATTAACATCCTGGTTGGATCCATTCCTACTACTTATCCTTTTAACATCACAGCTCCTGGGTAATGTGTGCACAGCCTCATGTGTTTGTCAGCTGTACCTGAGTACCCAGGCTTTGTGCCAAATGGTATACAGACATCCAGCTAGACTAACTTGGGATGGCTTAAAGCAGGCTGGGGAATGCTGTCCCCTCTTGAAGGCTGGTCCAGGTTGAGATGCTGTGCTCAGAGGGGCCTTGCCAGAGCAGTATTCCCAAGCTTAACTGATACACTGTGACATTCCCTGACCCTTCTGCTTGTGGGGAAGCAGACAGTGTGAACGTCTGAATCACTAAACAACTAGCCAAGGTGATATGCTCCATTCTACAGCATGGATCATCGTATGGCTCAGGTGCTTTGCATGTCGATCTTCCCCTGGCAGAGCTCAGCCTACCGTGGGCTGTTCTTGTTCAGCCAAGCTAACCCCTGCATCCTGCTGACATAAAAACTGCCTTCCAGTAGAAACAAAAGCTGCACTTACAGCAACTGTGCTATCCAAAGAAGAGCAACATTCGTATAAAATGGGAAGCAGCAAATATTCTGGAAAAGCAGCTATCTATACTCCACCAGTGGCAGTAACTGCAGTGACTGCAAATTTCATTGGAAGGTCAGGGTATCAAAGTAGATGCAACAAACTTAGCACTGCTTTGGAATAATAATTGCTTGTGCTCTTCACACTTACTCATCTAACATGCAGAGGAAACTTTCTTCCTGGTGCAACTGTATTTCTTTCCACTGGACCATGTGCACTTCCGGTCTTAGCAGTTACTCAAGGAAAGCTGTAGGTTCTAGGGCTGGGCACAAACATGTTGCAGTTATTTTCTCACTCTTAGCACCTAAGCTGTGGCTCATCCTAAAGCCACAACTCTGCAGTGCAGGCAGAGAACTGGGCAACAGCTGCAGGGCCTGTGCAGTCTTTGCCATGCAGCTGGACAGCCCTGCTGATTAACCTATAGAGACTGTGCAGAAGAAACAATCAGGAAAGCAGCTGTCAGAATATCTCACATTAAGAGCAAGACTTCTGTTTCTCAGCATCAATGCTAATGAATACCAAGAGCTTTCTTTAAATCTGCTGATTGCTATTTGTCTTCTAACATGCTTGTAAGGATCAACAGATCATGCATTGTGTCGTACTGCAAGACAGCTCAAGTGGGAAAGCACACAGAAGCACTGAAGAAAGTGATTTTAGAAAGAAAAGAGAGAGTAGGGGGAAAGATTTAAGTTACTCTGTACAGCTTGTCAGTGTGAGGACCTAACAGCAGCAGCCAAACTTTCAGCTGTATGTTCTCATAGAGCATCCCTGGCTTCCCAGAAAGATACTGGTAGCCACATTTGCCATATTCTTACATCGGCCCAGAAGTCTGTTGTCTACTCGACAGTAGAAGCATCTGTCAAGTATCGTCAAGTATCTTGGTGGAGATCTGGATTTGATCAAGGTGTCTGATCAAGGTAAAGCTAATGGATGAAGACACTCACTCACTCTATCTCCAATGGGCGGGCTGGACTTGGAGCGGAAGAGGATATCTGAGTGGTTCAAGATGAATTCCACAAATTCCACAACGGCCGACTGCATCTGCACCTCCACGAAGGCAGCTCTTCTGCTGGTGCAGGCAGACTCACTCTGCAGTGATCTGAAGAAAAAACAGACACAGTAAAACTGCCAACAGACAGAAGACTGGGAAGGCACCTCTGGCTGTGCAAAATGTGTTGATTTTGGAGGGGAGGGTCTATAAAGGTGCGTGTGTTTATTTTGAGGTTTCTTTTCAACACTGTTTACGAGATGTCAAGCATGAGCCCGCTCTGGTGCATGTCAGCGTGTCCCTGTTTCAATTCTGAATGACACTGGCTGGCTTCCTTTGGAGCCCAGCATGCCTTCTGCATCTCTGAAAATGATGCAGGGACATTTTCTTCAACATTCCCTTTAGGACGCTTTGTGTACCAACGCTTCAACAAGGTTTATGGGTAACGAACAGAAAAGTATAGAATTCTAAGGGAGTGATCTGTGTGACGTCTGGGTGCTGGAGCTGGTGGCACCATGCAGAGCAGCAGCACAAGGCCTGTTTGCAGGAAGCTGATCCAAGGCTTGGACTTGGAGCGGAAGAGGATATCTCCAGGCTGACGCCTGTGTGTCAGCAGTGACTCTGGGGCTTTTCTCAAGGGACTGAGCATGCTAATTCTGCAACTCATGCTTCTCTGTGTTTCTTCTGTTGCTGTTGCCTTGGTCAATAAGTAACTGCACTGCATTTATTCTACGCCCTGCTTGCAGAGGTTCATTCTGCATAGCCAGAGCTGCCCTAACAAGAAGGAGCAGCAGCAAAGCCCTCACCCAGCAAGGCCACGCACTGGTACATCTCCAGCATCACATCCCAGTACAGTGCTCGCTGCGCAGGATCCAGCAGTGCCCACTCCTCCCTGCTGAAATACACAGCCACCTCTGCAAAGGGCACGGGCTCCTGCAAGTGCTCCTTGCTGGGCACAGCCAAGGCCCAGGGAAGCAGCTTGGAGAGGAGAGAAACTCCTGTCCCACCGGCTTCTCTGTTCCCAGCACACAAATGCTGGCTGAGGACACCTCACTCTCACCTGCACTCCCGTCTCTTGCTCCTTACCCTCTCCTGGCTGCTTCCCCAAGCCCCTGCCTGAGATGTGGCCAGTTGCTGCTCTGCTGCAGGCAGATGTTAAACTGGAGCCTGCTGGGACAAGAGAAACAATAGGCAGGAGAGGTGTGAGGGAATGCAGCAATCCCTGCCCAACCCCCACCCTCACCAGCCCACCTGCAGGGCATTGCCTAGTGGCAAAAGCCAGCTGGGACTCAGACCAGCAGCACTGCATTTACCAGGCTTCCTTCCCAGCAAAGCCAGTGTGATGGTGCGCTCCCTCCTCTCCCTTTCTTTCTTCCTTCCTCCCTCAGCTTGGCACAGGAAGACAGTGAGCAACACTCCTGGCTAAATCAGATTAACGATCACAAAACTGTCTCACACTGGGAGGCTGAAAGAACTCACAGCAGACCTCTGGCTCAACAGCTGAGGGCCAATTGAGCATGTGCCTAAAAACAAAGTACAGCAATGAGTCAATCATCTTACCACCAAAATAGAGAGCAGCACAAGCACCTCTTAAGCTCTCCTGCACAGCAGCAGGCTGCAGAATGAGCTCTCCCCTTGAGCAGGGATCCTGTTGAGGTCCCACCTGCACAGAGATCCTTTCCACCTTGATGTCAAGACACCTTGCAGGTACAGATCCTCAGTAAGTGACTAATAGTTTGGTTTGAGCTTTGTCAGCTTCACTAAGGTTATATCTTTGATGGTGCACATAGGATCCCTTAGACACAAACTCCTGAACGCATCTGGGACTAGGAGTGGATCCAGCTGTGCTGAGGAACCCTACCTCTGTGGTTTGAAGAGTTCAGACAGCAATGGAGTTTGCTCTGATCCTTATCCCTATGAGCAGGAGATTGTCCTGTAGGTGTGTGTGTAACCCCATCCTCTATGTGGAAAATAACCAAATGTATCCAGCCATCTCCACTCTTGTTATATCTACTACAGCATATCTGTGCTCACCAATAAATACATTCCTGCTTCCCCCTTAGGTGTGTATATTGTAGCTGTA